>CAMOHE010045085.1:0-134888 GCA_946598075.1 Artocarpus hirsutus | reverse complement strand
ACCAAATCTAATAATTAAACATAAGTCACCAATATGTGGGAAAAGCATGTTATATTGTTACAGGATTTATTATGAGCTAGCAAAGGGGACTCGATGAACATACATAGTTCAAGCTCTTATAATTATAAAATACAATATTCTGGATACATATTTTATAATTATCAACTCTAACGCTACTCTACTAAAAGCTTAAAGCTGCACTCTCGAACTATATAAAATTACGAAGCTTCATTAAGCTAATTGTCCATGACATATCATGATACGTCACATCCTCATAGGATATTTATAATCGGCTTAAGGATAAATTTTGTTTTACTTTTCTGATTATTTTTATCTTACGTTCCATTATCACTCCATTGGTATACTTACTATTTATAGATAGTATACCATTCGGTTATAACTATGTATTCAAATGGTTGAGCACTCTAGTATTCCAATTACAGGATAACGCATATAAGAGAATATCATCAACTCTATAAAAAGAGCTATAGATTCCATATCTATGAATAACAAGTCTACACAATCAAGAGTCACGTCTCCAACGTACTAGTATATTTACCATCATTAAGTCAGAATGTCACCCTTTGGTACATCACAAGACATAAGTCAAGATAGTGGGCCCATTTGTCATTTCAAGATTAAGACACAACACATATGATTGTCTAAAGTAAATCGATTTGCACAAATGGAATTATTAGCCAAATCAATTCAACTTTTATATCCCTGACCCAATACGTCGTCACCTATGATAATGCACTAATATTTCTACTCATGGAGTCCCACTCCGATGACTAAGACAAGCCATCTCTCGTTAGAGATGTAAACAACATAACAATCTTAGCATGAATAAAGAGCCCAACTTTATTCCCTCGAGTGCAGATCTTATGATTTAGACCATCACCCTTAAGATTCATGTCTTTTGCATAATTTGTCCATCATATGCGTGATCCTTAAAGGTTTAGACTAACAGTCTTAGACTTTTATTTGCTTATCATATATTCAACAAATATGAATATAAAATGGACAACATTTGGTATATAAACAATACATTGACTCTTTATTAATAAAATGTCTCCAAAAACATATTACAATGTTTTACTCCTTAGGGCATTATGTCTAACAATCTCTCACTTGCACTAAATGAGTAAATATGACATATCTCGTATCCCCATATCCTTTACATGCCATTCGAAAACAATCATAGTTAGTGTCTTCATGAATGGATAGACTAAATTGTCCTTAGACGCGATTCTACATACAGCAACATGTTTACCCTCAACAAAGTCCTTTATCACATGATACTTTCGATGAATATGCTTACTCTTCTTATGAAATCTTGGTTCCTTAGCATTAGCTATTGCTGCAGTGTTATAACAATACAGTAATATCACCTGCTTGCAGAGCCACACTACTTCTTTCAAAGCATCACTAGCAGCCACATACTCAGCCTCCATCGTTGAATCTGAAGTGCAATCTTGTTGGACACTACTCCAAACAATGGCGCTTCTATCTAGAGTAAACATAGCACTAGAAGTTGATCTTTTCAAATCTAGACAGGATTAGAAATCCAAATCAGTGTATCCTAGAGGTGTTAGATCCTCACCTAAATACACTAGCATATACCCTTGAGTCCTTCTCTGGTACTTGAAAATATGCTTGACTACAACCTAGTGGTTTGGTCCTGGATTCGACTGAAATCGACTTACTATCTTGATCACATAACAAATGTCTGGTCATGTGCAAAGCATAGCATACAAGAGACTATCCACTGTTAATGCATAAGGCGCCTTCTTTATGTATTCTCTTTCTTCATCAGACCTTGGTAAGTCTTTCTTAGAAAGAGTAATTTCAGACCTAGATGGTTGCCTACCTTTCTTAGAATTCTACATTGCATACTTCTTGAGAATTTTATCTATGTATACAACTTGATATAAAGCTATCATTTTGTTCTTTCTATCCTAAAAGATCTAGATACCAAGAACATAATTAGCTTCACCCAAGTCTTTTATTTCAAACTGCTTGGTCAACAATAATTTGACCGGTGATAATGCTCCAATGTCATTGCTAATTAGCAGAATGTCATCTACATAGAGCAGTAGAAAAACCACCTTTCCATCCTTAATGTGTTTGTAAACATATGGTCCGTCCACATTTCTTTCGGACCTACAAGTCTTGATCACCTGATCAAATCTTATCTTCTAAGAATAGGAAGCTTGCTTAAGTCCATAAATTAACTTTAGTAGCTTATAGACTTGTTCTCTTGACTTTTGCCTTGAATCTGTCTAGCTGCATTATATATATAGACACATCTAGATTGCCATTCTAGAAAGGCCATTATGACATCCATTTGTCAAATCTCGTAATCGAGAGCGGCAGTTATGGATAAGAGAATGTGGATAGACTTAAGTATTGCTACAGGCAAAAAGGTTTCTAGTAATCGATTCCTTCCTTTTACGTGTATCCCTTAGTTACTAGTCTAGCCTTATAGGATTCTATTTTCCCATATGTTCCTCTCTTTTTCTTATAGATCCACTTACACCTTATGGGTTTTACCTCTTTGGGAAGATCCACAAGTTTCCAAACTCGATTAGTCTCTATAGACTTCATTTCCGTGTTCATGGCTTATGTCTAGAGCTTTGAATCAATATCCTCTATAGCCTCTGCATATGTGTGAGGATCCTTGTCATGTTCAACAGATTCAACCAAGTACGCTTCACCATTGAACGTATACTTCTCGCGTTAACGGTCGATCCTCCCACTACACCAAAGCCCCTTAGGTTGTTGTTTGGTCGGTTTTTCTACATTGATTGGATTGGTTTCAACCAGAACCTCTAGAGTGATCGAAGCACTCGCCAACTCCTTGAGTACTGTTTTACTTTGAGGCTTAAAGTCATTCATGTAACTTTCCTCAAGGAATGTTGCATTCGTTGAAAACACAAGTTTATTTTCTTTTGGGTTATAGAAATAACTCCCTTTTGGATATCCTACAAACACACAAACTTTCAAACGTGCTTCCAACTTGTTTGCTTCCCTATACAGGACATGAGTCGGACATCTCCATATGTGAATATGGTTTAAGGATGTTTTTCTACCCATCCACAAGTCATGAGAAGTTTTAGGAACTGATTTTTAAAGGCACGTCGTTGATGAGACTATAAAAGTGTATATTTTCTATGGCTTAAATCATTCATTTATGCTTTTATTTCTCATTAAATCCTTTAATTAATAGCAGTTTTGTGTTAATAAGTATTTTTGTGTCTTAATGTGTAAATGTGTTTAAAAATGTGTTTTAAATGTGTTTTTATGTTTAATAATATTTTTGGTAATTTTTAGAGTCATCTCTATGTGTTTTATATGTGTTTAGTTTGTAAATGATTAAAACCATAAAAATAACATACGTTTATTTTATTTTGAGTTTTAATGTATTTGATAGTGTGTTTTGAGTTTGTAAATATCTTCTATTATATTTTTAGTAATTTTTAAAAATATTTTCAAGTCTTAAGAATTATATATGTGCCAAACCAAAAAAGACTAGAAATTTAAGGAGTTTGTGATTATTTTGTGTGTTTTAATGTAAAATAAATATTGTTAATATATTTAAATATTATGTGTGTAAAATAATTAATTTTAGTGTGTTTGTGAATTTTAGATTTGAAATTTGGAGGAAAAACGGAGCAAAACGGTGCAAAAATGGACAAATCAGACATCAAATGCATAAAAAATCCTTAAAAAATCAAATTTGGACAATGGGGGACACGTGGCGAGATTTAGACCATTAGATGCGCTGTCCAATTGATCTCATCCATCCATCCGTGTGCCAGACATCAGCCCCTGCGTTAGCACTAACATGTCAACGGGTCCCACTAGCAGGCGCAATAAAGAGCTATGTGAGATCTCACGCGGCCGCACTCATGTGAAGCCTTCTTGGAGCCATTAGATTTGAATACCCAAACTCATCCAAGGGATCTCTTGAGTTAGTCCCATGGGTCCCACTGGGCCTAATTTTGTGCGCGTTCTTTGACCGTTGGATCGTGCGTTCAGCGGCCACGATCGTTTCATTTCATTGCTGTCAGCCACCGTGTAAAAACATATTACAAACTTAAATTTGCACACTCAAGAGCACATCTCAGCATGGAAAAAAGGGAGGAAACAGATCAACATGATCTGATATGTCAAAAAATTGAACAGTAAGATAAAATAAAAAATAAATGAACACGACCTTTTATGGCCTATAAATACCAAGGGCTTCTCTCATGCTTCTTCACCCCTCAACAGGGCTTCAGGCCTTCTTCTCCCTTCTTTTTCTTTTCTTTGTCTTCTTTCTACTGGGTTAGATTTAGCAGTATCTCCTTAGGTAAAAATAATAAAATAATGTCTAAATTAGTGTAGAAAGCCTAGTGGGATAGATAGATGATTTTGTATGCATAGTACTTTGGTATGGATTTTATCTTTATATTTACTTTGTAATTTTTATATTTTGTGGAATAAATTATATTTCTATGTTTTTAATAGTTATTGTCAATGTTGTTATGTTGCCCAATTCTTGCATAAATTCAATCATGCTTTTTTTATATAATTTAATTATGTTACATAATTAATATTAATAATGCTGAAGTCATGCTCATTTATTAAGTTAAGTTTCTGCTACATTATAGACATAGACTAGCATAGTAAATACTTGGTAATTCTTGATTTATTGTAGACAGAGGATGACATAGTGTATTCTTAAACCATTTAATAAGACGAGGTGTTGTTGAAATTAACGCAATAATTAATTCCACTAAAATATATTAATTTTGATTTGTTATTATCTTTTCTATCTTAAAATTATATCAATTATAATTGTAGTGACAGCGGTTATAATTTTCATAATTAGTACACCTAATCATTAGTGAGAGATGATTATTTTGCTATTTTTATAGGAAGACCCTTACTGCATTATAGCTTACTATATTGTAGCTCTTGGTTAACTTATAAAAATAGTAAAAGTTCTTACAATTAATGAGAAAAGATATAATAAATCAAATGTTTACAAAATTATTAATTAGAGTTAAAATTCCATACTATTTGTGAAACATACAAGAGATTCTCAAAGCTTCACGATTTTAATTTTATGTTTTAAACTTTGAATTAAAAAACCATAAAATATTTCTTTTTATTTTAAACTTTGTCTTGAAAAACTGCTTGCCTTTTTGAACGTTTATTTTTATCAATTTGTCGAGTTACAAATTTTTACCTTCTTGTGGATACGACAACTTTTCTATACTACAAATGTTCGCCGTTTAATAAGAAACATTTTGGGGCGTTACCAATTGTTCAAAAGATAACATGTAGTTTGTAGTATATATCCTTGAAGAATAAAGGTGATATCGAATAACTCATCATGGACCTAACCATGTCCAATAAAGTCCTATTCATTCTCTTAGCTAAGCCATTCTGCTGCGGAGTGCCTGGCAGAGTCAAATGGGATAAAATCCCATTCTCTAATAAATGTTCCAAGAACGCATCGAAGAGGTATTCACCACCTCAATCTAATCGAAGTGCCTTTATAGGTTTATCTAATTGCTTTTCCACTTCAGTCCGAAACTCCCTAAACTTGTGAAAAGTTTTGCTTTTATGATGCATTAGGTAGACATACCTATATCTTGAGTAATCATCATTAAAAGTGACAAAGTATTCATACTCTCTTCGTGCCCTGATGTTTATGGGACCACAAATGGACAAGTTCTAGAACCCCCTCGGCCTTGTTGCCCTTATACCTAAATGGTCTTTTGGTCATTTTTCCCTCCAAACAAGATTTATATTGTGGTATAGATTCCACCTCCAAGTGACTTAAAGGTCCATCCTTTACCAACCTTTTAATCATATTCAGGCTAATATGACCTAGTCGCAAATGCCAAAAATAAGTCTTATTAGAGTGAGAAGTCTAAAGTCTTTTAGAGTTATTATCATTAACCTCAATGTTAAGCAATACGTCCATCTTAGGTTTGATAAAATATAGATTGTTTTACATCCATCCATCACAGAAAAAAGATTTTTTTTTATGAATCACCACTTTATTATTAAAAGAAACAAAATAAAAATCTTTAAAGAAACAGGCTACATATATCAAATTCCTTTTAAGTCAAGGAATATAAAAACAATCTTTCAAAACTAAAATCCTATAATTATCAAAATAGAGATGGACGCCTTCCATTGCTTTAGCCAACACTAAGGATCCATCGCCCATCCGAAGCATGAAGTCCTCATGCAACAGACTTCTTGTTTATTTAAACCCCTATAGAGAAACACAAACATGATTAATTGCTCTAGAATCTATGACTCAAGTGTCACTTGATTCCTTAACTAAATATGTTTCAATAACCAGTAGATCACACTTATCTCCTTGGGAAAGGAAGTCCTTGTAATTCTTCTTGATGTGCCCAACTTTTCCATAGTAAAAGCACTTCAGCTTTTTTTGGGTTCTTTTTCTTGTTCTTCTTGTTCTTGCCATTTACAAGAATAGAAGACTTCCTGTTCTTAGCCATATGCTTCCTTCCATTCATTGGGTTAAGATTGCAACCAAATGCAGCTGCCAAGTTAGCGTCACCGCCCGTAGGACTTTCCTTGATTAGATTTTTGAACTCCTGTAACTGCTTTATCGGCTTAGTCAAGGTCACATCCGGTTTATTGCTCAAATTATATAAAGCTCTAAACAGGATGAGCTACTTAGATAGAGTCTCAAAAACCATAGTCAATTATGACTCGGCATTGATATCAGCTCCATGGGTTTGAGTCTCGGCAAGGTAACCTATGACCAACATCATGTGCTCCTTCACAGGAGTCCTTGGTCTTTGTTTGTAGTTCAAACATTTGCGAAGAGCCTCTTGCCATTTTGTTAGTGCTTGGCCTCCAAACATGTTTTCAAGATTATCCAAGATCTACTTTGCAGTCTCAAAATCTTTATGTTGAGCCTGCAGCACAATATTTATACTAGCCATAACATAATAGCGGACTTAATCAATAGCATCTTTCCAATGATTATTTGCTTGGATTTGCTCATTAGTGGATTCCCTAGTAGGTTTGGGAGGACACTGTATTGTTAGCACAAATTTCAGTTTCTCAAAGGAAAACACGATAGTCAAGTTCCTTTTCTAATCATTGTAATTCTTGCCAGTTAATTGGTTCTTTTCAAGTATCGAAGATAAAGTATTTTTAGACATTTTAATCTATAATAAAGAATTCATATACTAAATATAAGCAAACATTTCATATCAATTTAGTAAAACAACACAAACAAATAAACATACAATTGTGTTTATGAGTCAAAACCTTAAAAAATCACAACCTTACAACAATAATTCCTAACTCAGAATTCAACAAGTTGCCTAGGGGAGACATGACAAATTCAATTAGGAACACGGATCCCCTCTGATTATTATATGCCATCCAAGACTCGTCTGTCCAACATATATTAATAATCATTTTCTTTCGGCATTAATTTCATTAATAAAGTTCCTAGGTGAGGTTAATAATAAAATTAATCTTGAGTGTATAGCCATCGTTTCAACTATTTCATCCATGATTTATAATCGCCACCTAGGGGTATGTTGGAAAAATAGTAGCGAAATTTTTAAAATTTTTATATCAGAGTATTTTCTAAAACAGAAGTTTGGGTATGCTATATGCATAAATTAACCAGATCTTCCTAAAGTTATAAATGCAGAAAAACTCCTGTAATCTGTGAAGAGTATAACGTTCCAAAAGAGCCTCAACCAACTAGTTTTCTTTGCTATTCTCTATCCATGACCGGAGTGCATGTGGGCACATGTTGTTTAGCCTTTCCCGGTTAGTCTCCTTCCAACCAATTGAGAAATACCCAAAGCTATGGTTCGTGATTTGGAAACAACAGCTCTCCAGGGAGTCATGGAGTCTCACTGGTAGAGTCTCACTCTAAATCTCTTAATTGATCTAAATAATAATGAGTCTCACTCCACTTTATATAGAAGTTGGGCCTAGGAGTCAGTCCTTATCAGATAAGGCCTTAAAAATTTGAATCAGAAACAATATTTGATAAAATCTGTGTGGAAACACGTGATCTATTTATCGCGCGATTGGCAAACTTCTAGATAGGCCTGCCAAACTTGCTCCATCGGCAGGCCAAACTTAAAGATCAAACTACCGAACTTTTGATAAATAATCTCTATGAATTTTTATTTCCCACCCAAGATTCTTAGGATAGAGCCTCAGTATTAGTTCAAATAACCTAATGGAGAAGTTATCTGATTAAAACAGTCATATCTAGATAATCTCTAGGAAAATAAATATTCTTGATAATTCAACAAGTTTATCTTGAATTAATTCAAAAATTAATCCAAGTCATAAACAAACATGAATTATCTGATCCCAATAATTCAACAAGTTTATCTTCAATTAATTTATTCACAAAATTAATTCAACTGATAAAAAAACATGAATTATCGATCCTATCGAGTTTCAACCAATTTGATAATATGACACAAGTCACCAATTATAGCAAAAGCACACCGTATCGTTATAGGATTTTTATGAGCTAGCAAAGGGGACTGATAGACCTATATAGTTTAAGCTCTTGATAATTATGAAACGCAATATACTAGATATACATTTCATAATTATCAACTCCAACGCTACTCCACTAAAGCCTTGAAGCTACACTCTCAAACTATATTGAATTATGAAGCCCGTATAGCTAAGTCTTCATGATATATCATAATGTATCGTATCCTCATAGGATTATCCATAATCGGCTTAAGGACAAGTTCTGTCTTACTTTCTCGATTATTTTTATCTTATGTTCTATTATCTCACCATCGAAAAACTTACTATCTAAAGTCGGTATACCATTTGGTTACACCTATGCTTTTAAATGGTTGAGCACTCTAGTTTTTCAATCACATGATAACGCATATAAGAGAATATCAATACTCCTAAAGAGGAGCTACGGATTCCATATCTATGAATAACAAGTCTACGCTATCAAGAGTCATGCCTCCAATGTACTGGCATGTGTACCACTTTTAAAATATGGATGTTACCCTTTGATACATCAAAAGACACAAGTCAAGACAACAGGCCCACTACTTATCTCAGGATTAAGATACGATACATATGATTGTCTAAAGTGAATCAATTTACTGAGACATAATTATTAATCCAAATCAATTCACTTTATATCCCAATCTAACACATCGTCACATATGACAATGTGCCAATATTTCTATTCATGGAGCCCACCTCCGATGGTCGAGACAAACCATCTCCCATTAAGGATAAAGATAACATAACAATCTTTGCATGAATAAAGTGCCCAACTTTATTCCCTTGATTGCAAATCTTATGATTTAGATTGTCACCTTAAGAATCGTGTCTTCCACATAATCTATCCATTATATGCCCAATTCTTAAAGGTTTAGAACGACAGTCATAGACTTTTGTTTGCTTAACATACATTTAACAAATATAATATAAAGAGGATAAGATTTGATACATAAATAATAAATAAATTGTATATCGATAAAAATGTCTCTAAAAGCATATTACATTTTTATTCCATAGGGCATACATGTCCAACAATCTCCTACTTGCACTAAGTGAGTAAATATGACAAATCTCGCATCCCCACAGTTTCCACATGCCTCTTGAAAACTCTCGCAGTTAGTGTCTTCGAGAATGGATTAGCTAAATTGTCCTCATATGTGATTTTGCAAACAGTGATATGCTCACCCTCTATGAAGTCCTTTATTACATGATACTTTCGATCAATATGCTTACTCTTCTTGTGAAATCTTAGTTCTTTAGTATTAGCTACTACTGCACTTTTATCACAGCACAATGATACAGCCTTATCCATACTAGGAACTACCTCTAGATACCCAAGGAACCTACAAAGCCACGCTACTTCTTTCGAAGCATCACTAGCTGCCACATACTTGTTAGACATGTATGCCTTAAGGAGTAAAAATGTAATATCTTTTTGGAGACATTTTTATTAATAAAGAATTTATTTATTATTTATATACAAAATCTTGTCCTCTTTACATTCATATTTATTGAATGTATGTTAAGCAAACAAAAGTCTGAGACTGTCATTTTAAACCTTTAAGAATTAGGCATATGATGGACAGATTATACAAAAGACACGATTCTTAAGATGACGGTCTAAATCATAAGATCTGCAACCTAGGGAATAATGTTTGGCGCTTTATTCATGTAAAGATTGTTATGTTGTTTATATCCCTAATGAGATATGGTTTGTCTTGACCATCAGAGGTGGACTCTATAAATAGAAACATTGGCACATTGTAATAGTTGACAATGTGTTGGATTGGGACATAAAGTGAATTGCATTAGATTAATAATTCTATTTTAGTAAATTGATTCACTTTAAACAATCATTTGTATTATATCTTAATCTTGAGATGAATAGTAGGCCTATTGTCTTGACTTGTGTCTTTTGATGTACCAAAGGGTGACATCTACATTTTAATAGTAGTATGCATGTTGGTTTGTTGGAGGCATGACTCTTGATAACGTATACCTGTTGTTTATAGATATAGATCTATAGCTCCTCTTTAGGAGTAGTTGTTATCCTCTTATATGCGTTATCTTATGATTGAAAAACTGGAGCGCTTAACCATTTGGATACATAGGTGTAATCGAATAGTATACTGTCATGGTGAGATAATGGAACATAAGATAAAAATAATCGAGAAGATAAAATAGAACTTGTCCCTAAGCCGATTATGGATAATCCTATAAGGATGTGAGATATTATGATATGTCATAGATGTTTAGCTATACGGGCTTCGTAATTCTATATAGTTCAAGAGTGTAGCTCTAAGCTTTTAGTGGAATAGCATTAGAGTTGATAATTATGAAATGTATATCTTGGATATTAGGTTTCATAATTATCGGGAGTTTAAACTATATAGGTGCATCAGTCCCTTTTGCTAGCTCATAAAAATCCTATAACGATACGACATTCTTTTCCAACAATTGGTGACTTGTATCATATTATCAAATTGGCTGAAAATTCGATAAGATCAGATAATTCATGTCTATTTACCAATTGAATTAATTTTATAAAAATTAATTCAAGATAAACTTGTTGAATTATCAGGAACAAATAATTTATGTTTGTTTATTGGTTAGATTAATTTTGAATAAATTAATTCAAGATAAACTTATTGAATTGTCAGGAATATTTATTTTCCTAGAGATTATGTAGATATGACTGTTTTAATTAGATAACTTTCCTGTTGGGTTATTTGAATTAAAATTGAGCTCTATCCTAAGAATTTCGGGTGGGAAATAAAGATTTGCAGGAAACTTTTTATCGCAAGTTTGGCAGGCTGATCTTTAAGTTTGGCCTGTCAATTGAGGAGGATCGGCAGGCCGATCTGCCAGTTCGGCTTGCCAGCCATGCGATAAAAGGATCATGCATTTCATGTGGTATTTTATCAGATATTGATTCTGATTCAAATTTATGAAGCCTTATCTAATAAGGACTGACTCCTAGGCCCAACCTCTATAAAAAGGAGAGTAAGTCTCATTATTATTTAAATCAATTGAGAAATCTAGAGTGAGACTCTGTCGGTGAGACTCTGAAACTCCCAAAAGAGCTATCATTCACAAATCACAAATTATAGCTTTGGGTATTTCTCAATTGGTTGGAAGGAGAGCCACCTAGTGGAAAAGCTGAATGACGTGAGCCCACACTCACTCCGATCGTGGATAGAGAAATAGCAAAGAAGGCCAGTTGGTAGAGGTCTTTTTGGAACGTTACTTCTCTTCATTGATTACAGGAGCTTTTTGGCATACAAAGGTTAGTAAGATCTAGTTAGTTTATGCATATAGAGTGTCAAACTTGTGTTTTAGAAAATACTTTGATATAAAAATTTTAAAATGCTACTACGTACTATCTTTCCAACAATACTCGATCTCCATCGTTGAATCTGAAATGCAATCTTGCTTCGCACTTCTCCAACTGATGGCACCACTGCCCAGAGTAAACACAAAACCTGAAGTCGATCTCCTAGAATCCTGACAGGATTGGAAATCTGAATCAGTGTATCCTAGAGGAGTTAAGTCCTTACCCGAATACACAAGCATATACCCTCGAGTCCTTCTCAGGTACTTGAAAATATGCTTGACCATAACCCAATGGTTCGGTCTCAAATCCACCTAAAATTGACTTACAATCCCGATTGCATAACAAATATCTGGTCGTGTGCAAAGCATGGCATACATGAGACTACCCACTACCAAAGCATAAGGCATCTTTTTAATATATTCTCTTTCTTCCTCAGACTTTGGAGAGTCCTTCTTAGAAAGAGTAATTCTAGAACTAGATAATTGCCCACCTTTCTTGGAATCTTGCATTGCAAACCTCTTGAGAATCTTATCTATATAGCTAGCATAGGACAAAGCTATCATTTTATTCTTCCTATCCTAAAAAATTTGGATATGGAGAACAAAATTAGCCTCACCCAAGTCCTTCATGTCAAACTACTTGGTCAACCATGTTGACATCCATTTGTCAGATCTCGTAGTTGAGTGCTGCAGCTATGGACAAGAGAATCCGGATGGACTTAAGCATGGCTACCGGCAAAAAGGTTTTCTCGTAATCGATTCCTTCCTTTTGTGTATATCCCTTAGTTACCGGTCTAGCCTTAAAGGTTTCAACCTTTCCATCTACTCCTCTCTTACTCTTATAGATCTATTTACACCCTATGGGTTTTACCCCATTGGGAAGATCCACAAGCTATCAACTTCTCAAGCACCACTTTGCTTCAAGGCTTAAAGTCGACCATGTAAGTTTCCTTAAGAAAAGTTGCATTAATTGAAACTACAACTTTATTTTCCTTTGGGTTATAAAAATAACCCTCTTTAGTCATTTTTGGATATTCTACAGACACGCAAACTTCCAAATGTGCTTCCAACTTATTCGTATCCCCAAACTGGACATGAGGCAGACATCTCCATATGCGAATATGGTTTAAGGATGTCTTCTTGCCCGTCCACAACTCGTGAGGAGTTTTACGAACTGATTTTGAAAGCATATTATTCAAAAGATAACATGCGGTTTATAGTGCACATCCCCAAAAGGATAAAGGTAATGATGAATAACTCATCATAGACCTGACCATGTGTAATAAAGTCCTATTTCTTCTCTTTGTTATGCCATTCTGCTGCAGAGTGCCCAGCGTAGTCAAATGGGATAAAATCCCATTTTCTAATAAGTGTCCCAAGAATTCATTAGAAAGGTATTCACTACCTCGATCGGATCGAAGTGCCTTTATGGGTCTACCCAATTGCTTTTCCACTTCAGCCCAAATATCCCTGAACTTGTCAAAAGTTTCACTTTTTTGGTGCATTTGGTACACATACCCATACCTTAAGTAATCATCAATAAAAGTGACAAAGTACTCATACCCTCCTCATGCCCAGATGTTCATCGGTCTGCAAACATCACTATGCATAAGTTCCAGAACCCCTTCGGCCCTATTGCCCTTAGACCCAAATGGTCTTTTGGTCATTTTACCCTCCAAACAAGATTCACATTGTGGTATAGATTCCACCTTTAAGCGACTTAAAGGTCTATCCCTTACCAACCTTTGAATCCTATTCAGGTTAATATGACCAAGTCACGAATGCCAAAGATAAGTCTTATTAGAGTGAGAAGTTTTAAGTCTTTTAGAGTTATTATTATTCATCTCAGCATTAAGCAGTAAGTCCATCTTAGGTTTGATAAAATATAGATTATTTTACATCCATCTATAACAGAAAAAAGATTTATTTTTATGAATCACCACTTTATTATTAAAAAAACTAAATAAAGTCTTTAAATTAACAAGCTATAGAAATTAAATTCCTCTTAAATTTAGGAACATAAAAACAATCTTACAAAATTAAATTCCTATAATTATCAAAATATAGATAGATGCCTCTTACTGCTTCAGCTAAGACCAAGGATCTATCGTCCATTTGAGGCGTGAAGTCTTCATGTAGCAAACTTGTCGTTTCTTTGAACTCCTACCGAGAAACACAAACATGATTAGTTGCTCTAGAATCTATGATCCAAATGTCACTAGATTCGTTAACCAAACAAGTTTGTAAATACAAAAGATCACACCTACCTCCTTAGGAAGGAAAGTCCTTATAATTCTTCTTAATGTGCCCAACTTTCCCGCAGAAGAAGCACTTGCACTTTTTTGGGTTCTTCTTCTTCTTTTTCTTGTTCTTGCCATTTACAAAAACAGAAGACTTACCATTCTTGGCCCGTTGTTTCTTTCCATTCCTAGGGTTGGGATTGGAACCAGAAGCAGCTATCAAGTTGGCCTCACCACCCGTAGGAGACTCCCTGATTAGCAGTTTGAATTTTTGTAACTATTTCATCAACTTTGTTAAGGTCATATTCCGTCTATTGCTTAAATTAAATATAGCTCCAAACGAAATAAATTCCTTTGATAGACTCTCAAAGACCATAGTCATCTAAGTTTTAGGATCAATGTCAGCTCCATTGGTTTGAGCCTCATCGAGATAACCCATGACTAACACCATATGCTCCTTTACAGACGTCTCTAGTCTCTGCTTACAATTTAAGAGTTGCTGAAGCACCCCTTGTTGCTTTGTTAAGGCCTGGCCTCCAAACATATCTTCTAGATTATCCAAGATCTGTTTAGCAGTCTTATAATCCTCATGCTGAGCCTGTAGCATGTTATTCATGCTAGCCATAACGTAGCAGCAGGCCTAATTATTAGCATCTTTCCAATGATCATATACTTAGATTTGATCATTGGTGGAATCTCCCATAGGCTCGGGAAAATAAGGTGTCGTCAGCATAAATTTTAGTTTCTCAAAGGACAAGACGATGTTTAGGTTCTATTTCCAATCATTATAATTCTCACCGGTTAATTGGTTTTTGTCAAGTATCGATGATAAAATATTTTTAGACATTTTTAATCTACAATAAAGAATCATATACCAAACATAAACAAATATATCATAATAATTTAGTAAGATAACACAATCATGTAAAACATACAAATGTGTTTATGCATTAAAACCTTGAAAATATCACTCCTTACAATGATAATACCCAACAAGAATTCAACAAGCTCCTAGAGGAGTCTTGTCAAATTCAATCAGGAACACGGATCCCCTCTTGATTAATATATGCCATCCAAGGCTCATATGATCCAGCATATATTAATAATCATTTCTTTGGCCATCAATTTTATTAACAGAGCTCGTAGGGGAGATTAATAATAAAATTAACATGAGCGTATAACTATCGTTTCAATATTTTATCCATAATTTATAATCACTACCTAGGGGTGTGCAACCATAAATCATACTAAGATACCTTATCCTCTTGGAAATTCAACTCGGTACATGATGAAGTCCCTTTCTAGGGGTTGGAACCACCATGTACTGCCTATGGACCAATGATGGAGGTCGTAGGTCCTCTCTTCAAAAACCTTCTCTTACTCAATCTTTTGAAATTAAGGTTTTATTTTATAAACATACATGAACAATTTTTAATTGAGTGGCACTCCTTATTCTATATGACATGTTATCAATATACATAGCAAATTATATTATAATGTAGTCAAGCAAAGTAATCATACCAAGCTACAAGCAAAATAATAATAAATAACCACAATATTATGGTTCCACCCTAAAGAATAGAAAATAAAGATTACAAGAGAATAATCAAAACATATTATCAATTCTTCATCCTTGAATCTTCAAATTGTATCTTCTTCATGTAACTTCTATCTTCAAGTCTTCAATCCTACATAGATCAAAAACTCCATATTTTTGGTAATATCCAAATTTAATGTTTCTTAGAATTATCCCAAAAATAAAATCAAAATTACATCAAAAAATGTACCTTTTTTTGGAAAATCACAACTATCTGTTGGCATATTAATTTATGTGATCGACCTAATGGTGATGACCCCTGTCGGTCATGACAAATCGGCTTGTCGAACCTAAAAGTTCTGCTGCCGCTAGACCCACCAGATTTCTACCCAGCGGATAGCCTACCAAACACAAAGTCCAGCCTGTCGATTCTATGACCATCAGCTTGTCGACTTGGAGGGTTTGGCATGCCGACCGAACAGAAATCATACTTTTCAGAAAATACAGTTTTTAATGCAATTTATCAATTTTATTTTTAGCAATTCAAAAACATAAAATTAAAGACTCGGGAAATAGCTAGAAATGCTATCATCCATCTTCTAAATCCGTCTTCTAGATTTGTCTTTTAGATCCATCTTCTCCAAATAATTGTTTAATTACAAAATTCTGACCATTTAAAATTAAATAATAATTCCTAGACAAAGATGATAGTCCGTCAACTAATTACATGAAAAACCTAGATAGACATTCTAACCTCTAAGGAACTATAACCGGCATTAATTAATTAATTAATAATTAATTAAATAGCAATTTAATCAACCATAATGAATCAATAAATATTCACCATATAATCCATGACAACATAAAATATATAGAAACCCTAGAGTGTCAACTCTTTAAAAAATTAAATTTAAGCATAAGAGAGATCAAGATCACATAATCTACTCATATAGTATGATCACAAACTTGCAAATTTATATAAAAAACCATGGCTCTGATATCAATTGTTGGAAAAGCAGTACGCAGCAGAATTTTTAAAATTTTTATATCAGAGTATTTTTTAAAATACAAGTTTGATACGCTATATGCATAAATTAACCAGATCTTACTAACCTTGTAAATGCAAAAAAGCTCTCACAATCCATGAAGAGTATAACATTCTAGAAGAGCCTCAACCAACTAGTCTTCTTTGCTATTCTCTATCCACGATCGAAGTACGTGTGGGCCCACGTCGTTCAGTCTTTCCCTGGTTATTATCCTGCCAACCAATTGAGAAATACCCAAAGCTATGGTTCATGATTTGTGAACAACGGCTCTCTAAGGAGTCACAGAGTCTTATTGACAGAGTCTCACTCTAGATTTCTCAACTGATCTAAATAACAATGAGTCTCACTCCTTTTTATACAGAGGTTGGGCCCAAGATTAAGTCCTTATCAGATAAGGCCTTAAAAATTCAAATTAGAATCAAATTAGAAACAATATTTGATAAAATCTATGTGGAAATGCATGATCTATTTATCGCTTGGTCGACAAGCCAAACTTCCAGATCGGCTTGCCAAACTTGCTCCATCGGCAGGCCAAACTTAAAGATCGAACTACCAAACTTTCGATAAATGATCCCTGCAAATCTTTATTTTCCACCCGAGATTCTTAGGATAGAGCCTCAGTTTTAATTCAAATAACCCAATAAAAAAGTTATTTGATTAAAACAATCATATCTAGATAATCTCTAGGAAAATAAATATTCATGACAATTCAACAACTTTATCTTGAATTAATTCAAAAGTTAATCCAACCGATGATAAACATAAATTATCTGATCCTGATAATTCAACAAGTTTATCTTCAATTAATTTATTCACAAAATTAATTCAACCAATAAAAAAACATGAATTATCTGATCCTGTCGAATTTTAGTGAATTTGATAATTTGACACAAGTAACCAATTATTGAAAAAACACGCCGTATTGTTATAGGGCTTTTATGAGCTAGCAAAGGGGACCTGATGGACCTATATAATTCAAGCTTTCAATAATTATAAGACCTAATATCCTAGATATACATTTCATAATTATCAACTCCAACGTTACTCTACTAAAAACTTGAAACTGCACTCTTGAACTATATAGAATTATGAATCCCGTATAGCTAAGTCTCCATGACATATCATAATGTATCGTATCCCTATAGGATTATCCATAATCGGCTTAAGGACAAGTTTTGTTTTACCTTCCCGATTACTTTATCTTACATTCCACTATCTCACTATCGAAAAACTTACCATCCAAAAATGGTATACCATTTGGTTACACTTATATATTCAAATAGTTGTGCACTCTAGTTTTCCAATTATAGGATAATGCATATAAGAGTATATCAACTACTCCTAAAGAGGAGCTATGGATTCCATATCTATGAATAACAGGTATACGCTATCAAGAGTCATGCCTCCAACATACTGGCATGCGTACCACTATTAAAATGTAGATGTCGCCCTTTGGTACATCAAAGACACAAGTCAAGACAACAGGTCTACTATTCATATCAAGATTGAGATACAATACATATGATTGTCTAAAGTGAATCGATTTGCCGAGACAGAATATTCAAATCAATTCACTTTATGTCCCGATCCAACACATCGTCACATATGACAATGTACCAATGTTTCTATTCGTGGAGTCCACCTTTGATGGTCAAGACAAACCATCTCCTCTTAGGGATATAGAAAACATAACAATTTTTGCATGAATTAAGCACCCAATTTTATTTCTTCGATTGTAGATCTTATGATTTAGACCGTCACCTTAAGAATCGTGTCTTCTGTATATTTGTCCATCACATGCCCAATTCTTAAAGGTTTAGAATAATAGTCTTAGACTTTGTTTGCTTAACATACATTCAACAAATATGAACGTAAAGAGGACATGATTTGGTATATAAATAATAAATAAATTCTTTATTAATAAAAATGTCTCCAATAGCATATTACATTTTTCCTCCTTAGGGCATACATGTCCAACGGTGTGTACAACAATAAATAATGCTAAAATAAATTATCCCTTTGAAGATCCAACTTGGTACATGATGAAATCTCTTCTTATGAGGTGGAACCATCATGTGCTAGCTATGGACCAAAGATGGAGGCTGTAGGTCCTCTCTTCAAAAACCTTCTCCTACTCAATATTTTGAAAGTCAAGGTTTTATGTTAACATACATGAACAATTTTTAATGAACGACACTCCCTATTCTACATAACATGTTATCAACATACATGGCAAATTATATTATAATAAAGACAAGCAAAAAGCAACATGCAAAACCACAAGCAAAATAATAATAAATAAATAGCTATAATATCATGGTTTCATCCTAGAGAAAAGACAATAAAGATCACAAAAAATTAATCGAAACATATTATCGATTCTTCATCTTGTATCTTCTAGTTATATCCTTCTTCATGTGGCATCCATCTTCATTCTTTAATCCCTCATAGATCAAATATTTTATTTTTTCCAATCATCATAAAATTTCATGTTTCTCAAAATTTTCTTAAAAATAAAATCAAAACTGCAACCAAAAACACACATTTTCTAAAACCATACTGCTCTTTACCGCCTGCCAAACTTGACCATTGGCCTGTCGGTCATAACCATCGGCCTACTGAACCTAAAGGTAGAGCTAAAAGAATTCTACCCCACGAACGGCCTATCGAACTTTTTAGTTCGACATACTGGTCTGTGACCATCAGCTTGTCGAACTTGAGAATTTAGCTTGCTGACCAAGTTAAATTCATGCATTTCCAGAAATAGTATTTAAGCAGTTTTTCAATTTTATTTTCAAAAATTCAAAAACATAAAAGTTTAAGAAACTCAAGAAAATCATTGGAGCTCTATCATCTTAATCTTCTAGATCCGTCTTCACTTTGAATTTAATTACAAAATTTTACAAATTTAAAATTAAAATAATAATTTCTAGACGGTGATGATAGACCACCATCTAATTACATGAAAAATCTAGATACACATTCTAACCTATAAGGAACTATAACCGGCACAAATTAATTAATTAATAAATAATTAAATAATAATTTAATCAACCATAATTAATTAATAAACATTCACTATATAATCTCATGACAACATTTAATTATATAGAAACCCTAAAGTGCCAACTCTTTAAAAAAATTAAATTCAAGTATAGGAGAGAATAAGATCACATAATTCATGTATATAACATGATCACAAACTCATAAATTTACATAAAAAAAAACTCTCTAAAACCAATTGTTAGAAAACAATTATGCAGTGGAATTAAAAATTTGTAAATCAGACTATTTTTTAAAACACAAGTTTAACATGTTATATACATAAATTAATGATAGATCTTACTAACCTCTTTTATATATCGAAGTGGGCTCGAATTCGTATAGAGAAGAATGTTCCAAAAGAGCCTCAACCAACTGGTCTTCTTTGCTATTCTTTATCCATGATCAGAGTATGGGTGGTAACACGTCGTACAGCTTTTCCTCCGGTAACTCTCCTTCTAACCACTTAAGTAGACATAGAGCTAAGGTTCTTGATGTTGAACAATAGCTCTCAAGAAATTTTAGAGTTTCTCATGCCGAAGTACTCACTCTATACTTCTCAACTAATCTAAATAACTAAGAAAACTCACCCCCTATTTATAGTGGTTGAGTATGGGGTTAATCCCTATTAGCGAAGGCCTCCAAAATTTGAATACTGATTAACTTTTGATGAAAAACATGTCTAAAACGCTTATACAAATTATCGTAGGATTGGTAAGCTGAACTGTGAGATCGACTTACTGAACGTACTTCATCGACAAGCCAAACTAACGCATCGGCTTGCCGAAATTGTGATAATTTGATCCCTAAGAATATCTTATTTTTCACCTAATATTCTTAGATAGAGCCTTAGTTTTAATTCAAATAACCTAATAGAAAAGTTATCTGATCAAAACAATCATATTTGAATAATCTCATAGAAAATAAAATATTATCCAAAGACTTCAACATATTTATCTTGAATTAATTCAACTAATAAACTAACATGAATTATTAAATCTGATCTTATTGAATTTCATCCATTCTAATAATTTAACATAAGTCACCAATATGTAGGAAAAGCATGCCATATTGTTATAGGATTTATTATGAGCTAGCAAAGGGGACTCGATGAACATATATAGTTTAAGCTCTTATAATTATAAAATACAATATCCTATATATATATATATATATATTATAATTATCAACTTTAATGCTACTCCACAAAAAGCTTAGAGCTGCACTCTTGAACTATATAAATTACAAATCTTCAATAAGCTAACCATCTATGATATATCATGATGTGTTACATCCCTATAAGATATTTCTAATCAACTTAAGGATAAATTCTGTTTTACTTACCCAACTATTTTTATCCTACGTTCTATTATCACACCATTGAAATATTTACTATCTATAGATAGTATACCATTTGGTTACATTTATGTATTAAAATGGTTGAGTACTCCAGTCTTTTAATTACAGAATAATGCATATAAGAGAATATCATTAACTCTACAAAAGAGCTACGGATTCTATATCTATAAATAACAAGTCTATGCAATCAAGAGTCATGTCTTTAACGTACTAGTATGCATACCATCATTAAGTCAGGATGTCACCCTTTGGTACATAAAAAAACATAAGATAGCGGGCCATTAATTATTTCAAGATTAAGACACAACACATATGATTGTCTGAAGTGAATTAATTTGTACAAATGAAATTATTAACCAAATTAATTCAACTTTTATGTCCCTAATCCAATACATTGTCACCTATGACAATGCACTATTGTTCCTACTCACGAAGTCCCACTCTAATGACCAAGACAAGCCATCTCTCATTAGGGATATAGACAACGTAACAATCTTAGGATGAATAAAGCGCCCAACTTTATTCCCTCGATTGCGGATCTTATGATTTAGACCATCACCTTTAAGATTCATTTCTTCTACATAATCTGTCCATTATATGCACGATTCTTAAAGGTTTAGACCGACAGTCTCATACTTTTGTTTGCTTATCATGCATTTAACAAATATGAACATAAACAGGACAACATTTCGTATATGAATAATAAATTAACTCTTTATTAATAAAATGTTCCAAAAACATATTACAATATTTTACTCTTTAGGGTATCATGTCTAACATTAATACGAAGATTAAGCTACGCATATTTGATGATTTTTATCCATTTGATCATATAATGACCACTTTTTAGCATTTTTTTTAAGTTTGAGGACTAAATTTGGTATCAATTCCTAAAGTTAACATTTTTCATGTATTTGTTTAACAAAGGGACTACTTTTAACACATTTTTTTAGTTTAAGGACAGAACTTATTACAACTTTTAATTTAAAGATTATTTTTAGAGAGGAAAATTTATTGACTGTTCATGAGTCTTATCTAATGGTTTACACTCAAAATTAATAGAGTGACCATTTATAAGACACTTTTCAATTTAAAATAATTCAGGAAATAAAATTGGGAAGAAAAAAATTGAAGGTTATTCATAGATTTATTCCATGATTTTAAACGAATCTATTTATTTGTTGGAAGAATTCTCTCCATGCATTTTTTTTTTGGGATTTTGCAGTAATTTAGTTTACTCTAAAACTAGATTAATACAAAAGTGGGACAAAGTTATACTACATATATACTGAGACACTAAAACTGGACTCAACTCTAACAAAGAGTGTCACAAAAGTATGCAATCGGAAATTAGGTTGGATGACCTTTTTTAGAAGCAGAGGGAGTGGGCGTATGCGTCCCCTGGATTTTTTACTTTTTAATGTGTATTTATATAATACTTATTTGAACTTTTATATGCATGTATTTGTGCATGTATATATGTATATATGCCATTAACTTAAGTTAATAGATATGTATTTCAAATATCTATCCAAAAATCTTAATTTAAATATTTTTTGGTTTATTTTATTTTTGTTTTGTGTTTTTCTACTAAATTCTAGGTGCTTTGTTACAATATTAACAAATATGATATATTCAACATAACATTGTGTATTTTTGATTTTCTGATGTTATATTTTGTTGCAAGAGAAATAAAACATAGCCTTTGTTTTACACTAATGGGGAGACACTAAATTTCACAAAAAGCATTGTATATTAATAGTAATGCATTTTTTTAATTATGATTGTTGCAATACTCCTGGATGTATCATTGATATGTAAAATGATAAAAGTGCTGCTACCTATGCAATTTCGTATAGCTTGTGGTAGAAATGTTGTGCACACGAGAGATATGAGATACAAGGTTAGGAAATATATACTCGTAGTAATATATGTAATGCTATATAGATTATATTAGGGTATGTTTGGCACACCATGTTGTATTATATTGTATTGCATTGTATTATTCGTAAGCCTAAAGGATTTAATCCATATGATGATTTCGACCTTTTAGCTCAGTTCTACAACAATAATCTAATGTAAATCGTTGAATTTTATATTTGTGCTTGGAGAATGGAGCACCGGTCGATGAACATCTTCATCTTTGTGCATTGTAGGTGTGAACCTTAAGGATTGACAAGAGTTAAACTACATTTTCTTGCTTCCTATTCGAAGTTTATAAATGTCCTGACAAATAATTAAAAAAATTGTAAGAAACCGAAATCTAACTTCATTTTTTTTCTACCCTCTTAGCTGCTTCAATTTTTACTACTTTTTTTCTTTTCTTTTCTTTTCTTTTAAATTTTGCGCTCTACTGTTTAGAAGGAGAAAACGTAATCCAAAATATCAAATCTTTGATGTTGTCAGCGTTGGTGTTTAAGAACGAATACTTTGATGTTTCCTCGGTTTAAATACTGCATGCTTGGTGTTTGCCCAAATGCCTAATGCAGGAACTCATTCGTTTGTTTTCGACATATCTTAGGATCGCCATTTTAGAATTTTCTACATTAATTTTAATAAATATTGGTCACCGGTTGAATAATTTTCCTAACTTGTTTATTTGTTTACAAGCAGCTATGAAAACAAAAGGGGTTGGTAAAAATGGAGCTACCAATTGTGATAAAGGCAAAAGCGTCATTCTGTAGGAGAAGCGAAGAACATTTGAGGAAGAAAAATAAATGTCAACAGCAATAGGCATCTTGAATGAGAAAGAATAAAATAAATTAAAAAAATTTCACTGATGCGGAAAACATAAATTAAGAAACTATTGGAGGGACTCTTCTGCAAAAAGAAGATATAGAAACGCACGCAGAGAAAAAATAAATGATTTTTCAGCAATCTACAAAGGAATATGTATATCTGAGGGGACCTCTCACCGCAAATGAAAATGCACCGCGTCGGATTACGAAATCTCACCCATCGAAGGGGTAACTATTAGGCTTCTTGATTTCATGATCGATTGGCATCGAAGGGTCCAGACATGAACCCTGAATTTCACTACACTCTACCTTATGACTTAAAGAAGAGGATGAACATTTGTTTCAAACGAAATATGGAAACAAAAAAAAAAAGAAAAAAAAAAAAGACATCAATAAATGCATAAAAAAGTACTAGAGCTGGAGAAGAGACTAAATGCAATGTCGTTATCCCACAAGCATTAAAGAGAAGTTAATTCGGCAGCTCAAGCAAATAGGTAACCCCTTCAAAGCGTCACAGCCGTCCATAAACGAGTCAACGGCTACAAAGTAGATGTTTGGACCGTCCAAATTATTAGGTGGGTAAGGACCATAGAAGCCCTATATATACATATACACATCTTCGTAAATGATTTAGGTGAAAAGATGCTATAATTAGAAATATGTAAATTTGTTTTTGAGACCATGTGCCTCCTTTCTCAATTCTCCCAAACCTTTTTCTTTTCTTTGCCATATAATATCGTCCTCAAATATCTTATATAATTAAGTTGGGCGGGAGTGGTTCCCTCAAAAAAAAAAAAAAAAAAAAAAAAGGGCGCGAAGGAGAGAGTAGGTGGGTAGGTTACTTTGTTGTAGATTTTGTAACATATTATTAAAGCAATTTATCTTGCGTCTCATTTAATAGAAATAAACAAAGCCTTCATTGAAATTAAGAATTTTATGAAAGGAAAGTTACCTTCTAAAATAGTAAATTACTGAATTCAATTGCAAAGGAGAAAAACATTGTTACAAATGCAATAATCCAAGCAGGGACAGGGTTCTAGCATTCCATGTAACGTTTCCTAATCGATTCTTTCCTAAAAACAATAAAAAATCAATCGTTATAACCTTATTTATTTATTTATTTTTGGTTATGCTGCCATCGTCTTTTCAAAAGTTACTATTACCAGTACAGCACATCTTAGATGACCTAGTAACCCTTTTTTTTTTCGTTTTTAAAGGGGACCTTGTAACCCTTTTTTTTTCAATATTTACGGTTAAATTATTTGGAAAAAAAATTCCTAATCTCAACCTTGACTTTCTTATTATATATTCTTTTTTCGAGGACTTTCTTATATATTCTAGGTTGAAGCTTCAAGCTAATGTAATTGCAAAAATGGAACAGGCGGACTCGTTAGGCTCTACACTCTTTAGCCAAAGCAAGCAAAGGTTCGCATCACCACCTCTATTGTCAAGAATGCCCTCAAGAGGACGGGGTCACAGGCCTCACAAAAAGAATCGAGTTAGTGTGAACTCACAAATCACCAGCCCTAAAACCTTTTCTGTTCCTAGTAAACACTGTAGAATAGCAACCAACCATAGCTACCACGTAAGTCGTGACCATTAAGTACCCTCACATGCAAACGAACGTGCAGGTTAAGTCATACTTGCTTACATCAAGTGACAAAACGTATTACCTAAACCCCACCAAAGGTGATTGATGGAATTTAAACTTTTAATTATTTAAAGAGTTTGAATCATGGTTTAAAGTTTTGAGTTTGAAATAAAAAAGTTTAAAAAATATGTTTTGAACTAAAATTTAAAATAAAATTTGAACTCGGAAATCGTGTTTGGATATGAAAAAAAGAAGAGAGTAAAAAAATTTAAGGTCCACAGCCCACGTGAGAGTTGGGTAACTCAATGTCCTTACAAATTAGAGTTTATTCTTGTATTTACGACGCGCAACTTGAATTTATTTTACCCAGCCAATTCAGCACGTAAGCTGCACCAACTAAAACCTTAAAAAACTTTCTAAAGGATTATACGCTGCTCCACTAGAAATGAGAACCAGTATGGAACATTGATTCTTCGATCACAGTACATTGAATCACCAGATTTTCCAAGACCATATCTCCTTGCTGCAGAGCCCCAAAGTGTCAAACGGTCAAACGGGTTCTATAATAAGAACATGCTATGGCATTTCTATTTCTTCCATCCAACATCCATATTATAAACCTGTTTTAGAATGTTACCAAAACCTGGTAATCAAAACATATATGCAAAAAAGTATTCTCAGACGCATGACAGTATCATCCACAAAAACAAATGACAATAAATGAAGAAATCAAAAAATAAATTTCATTTTACAATTGACAGCAGCCAGCGATATATGATATAAAATCACATGGCAGGAACGAAAAAATAATTACTGCTGAATTAATAACAAATTAGATTCTTTATCTCTTATTTCATTTTCACAATGTCTAAACTACAAGGTTTCCTTTTTTTTTTTTTTCATTTTTTTAGGCATTTATCCTTTTTTTTTTCCCCCTTTTGAGTTGCTATTTACATGCTCTAATCCGAAGAAGGATCAAAGCGAGTAGAATCATTTGCACCTTTCCAAGCTCGGAGATTACTCGGACACAAGACATACCTAGGAGCAAGGCAAACCTCCAAGATAACCCAGAAAAAAGACATACCTTGGGAGCAAGGAAAACCTCCAAGAAAAAACTCAGCAGTCAGCAGCGCTCAAAGAGGTGGTAACTAATCTCATCAATATTATTATAATACAAATACCATCTTTCACTTTGCCTCCAAATGAAAAATAGGCCGTGAGCTTCAAAATCCTTATCAAGCTGGCAAAACCGTCCTTCAAAATTGATTCCTTCGTTTCAGTGGCATGGCACCACGGTAAGCATCAAGGCTAACAGGCGACTGTGTCCTCTCTCAAGGCAGAATTTCTCTCTTTTGCACGGAAGTCGTCCAAGCATCGGTATTCTTCCCTAAGCAACCTATCTAATTCCAGGTGCTTCTGTAAAGGCTCTTTCTGGCCACGTTGTTCACGATAATGATGGAATGCCCTGCCATAAACAAAGCAACTCACATAAAACAGCATGTAATAGCAAGTAAAACCTACCAGTAGATTTAATATATATGCTGGTTCCTTGATGTAACATTTTGATTCCAGATAAAATTAAAAAGAAAAACAATCAAACGATAAACCAGGTAATTTTTTCTCATGGTGGTAAGAACTAGTACTTTCGTGATTCCATCTACCGATGTGCCTACTGTACTCAATTTCATGAAAAAGATTGAATACACAACTTGCACCCCATCATTAGAATCATGCAAATCACAGAAAGATTGAACGCACAGGATCACCCAAGTCCCATGCTCTCTCTATCCCACAATTTGACAGGCATACAAGGGAGCATTAACTGCTAATTCACTGTGCACAAGCAGCTATGGTAAAAATTGCATTGGCTTAAAACCCGAAGCAAAAATGGCTTTCAAGAATGTAGAGGAGGTAGCATGGGCTTTAATAAGATCTAGCATGGATCATACACTGACTGCGGGCTTTATATGCTATACACTATCATCCCTCAATTTTTAGTTTGATTTTAACTTCAGCACACCGATTTCAAGTGCTTCAATTCAACCTGTTTCCTTGGTATTCAATAGCTTTGCTCCTTAGTTTCCTACTCACGAATACCCAAAAGTTCAAGTTCACTGTGCTTAAGCACTTCAGTTCAACTTTAATTCTGTAGAATTAAAAGATTCTGCTTCTTCCTTTCCTGGGCAAACGGTTGCCTTCTAAAGCCAGAGTACAAATATTAGCCAAAAGTGCTGTCGAAGTACGAGTAAACAACAATGTCGCAAGATATGCTGGGATTCTTTTTTTTTTTTTATGTCCATTATGAAATCGTGTCAACATCCAGAATCACTTAATATCTACTCTCATTTGAACAGTCTCCACAACGTTTATGAAATATCTATATTCTTTTGTAGCTAATACCTAATCAGCAAATTGACATCTTTGTTTGATTGCTTTAAATGCCATAATCTTTTCCAGAGCTAAAAATACAAATAATCAATATATCCCGTGTACAGTAGAGGAAGAACGAACAAAGGAATAAGTGAGAAAAAAGAGTTACCAATACTTTTCAAGGCCATAAAGATTGCCTTTTTGATAAAACTCGAGTGCAAGCTGTTCAAAGTCCTCATATAGGTCCTCCTTAAACTCCTTTTCCAAACCATAACTGAAAAAACAAAGAATTTAAATCACATACACAATTTAATAATTTGATGAAACGACTTTTCCCACCCGCGCAAGCACAGAACAGAAGATTGTGTCAACTCATTAAAAATATGCAAGGGAAAATAAGAATCTAATTCCTTGAAAAAAAATAAAAACTGCACGAAAAAACTGAAACTTAAATTCTCGGAATAAAGGGCACACATAACTAAAAGGTTTCTGTTACAAATACCTATAGAACCTGAAAAGGCACTCTATTCCATAATTATAATTAGCAGCAGCATCTTCTCTTGCAAATTTCTGAAACTCATTATACATTGAAGGGACAAAATTGTCTCTAAGGAAATAACACCAAAATCTATATAGAGTATTCATCTCCTGCATGGAAAGTAACAATTGCACACGTCACTGAAAACGTCGCACAACCATATCTTAAAAAATATCTATAACCGGTAAAAGAGAAAATATTGAAGAAGTTTAAAAGACTCCACATTTTCATGCAAGTGATCTGGATTGGAGGCTTGTACATACAGTCAATGTGAGTGGACAAAAACCTCAGGAATTAACTATAGCCACCAAATCTAAAACAAAAAGGATTTAACAAGTTTGCGAAGGATAAAAATTATTATGACAAGCCTTGAAAACTAATTAAGCCAGCTTCATCCTAAGTCGAAGTGCAATAACTTCTACATTGATTTGACTATTTCAAGCTTCACTCACACAAGGAAAAGGTTTTTTCATGCCCTTGCAAATAAAATAATTGATAAGCTTAGCCAATAACATCAACTTTAGCACAAGTTATCAGATAAGGGGAAAGAAGAACCAAAACTACATTGACCCTATTGTCTGGTTTTCTGAGTCAACAAAGTTCAGGGATGCAGTCTACCTCACTGCAACCAATGCCCAACTTCTTCCGGTCGCTTAGGCATCGCTTATGGTACTTCAGGTACCTAAAAGAAAAAGCAACCAAGTCAGCAGACAAAACAGTCTAAGTTCTCCCTGCATTTGCAGAACCAAACTGCATCATTTCCTTACTTTTGCTGTTTAAAGCCACTTTCCTCAAGAAGCTGGTGACTTGGATGCTGAAATGGTGGAAATGACTTTGGCATGGAACCCACCGGTGGACTACCGCCTGTGAGAAACCCAAGTGGAGAAACACTCAGCTTTGAAGACCTCAGGCTGAAAAACCAAGTTTATGACTATTAGACGAAAGAATCTCACAAAACACCCAAATAAAATAGTTACCAGGCCAGTCAAAATGATATGCCTGCTATTAAAAATAGCTTTGATTTTGGCTCAGTCTGAGAAGAGAAGTACCTCAAAAGGCTAGCCAAAAGATACCATTTCTGTGCAAAATATCAACAATGTCAAAAACACAAGCAACAGTCCCCTTAAACTAACCCATGATTTTCAGGAGGCGTGGACCCAAAGAAATATCCAACTGATTTACTTGGTGGGCTTTCTGATATGATGCCTAAAGAGGTCCGACCACTTCCATGGTTCCGAAAGTTGCTGGAAAAAAATCTCTGTTTATGGGATGATTGCTGTTTTTGAAAGCTTTTACTCGACTTCTTTCGAGAATTAGAACTTCCAGACTCTTCAAGAGCACTGTTTCCGGCAAAGTTTTCTCCAGGCCTTAAATTTGATAATCCTCCAGCACTGCTAGATGATCTTGAGTTACCTTCTCTATTTTCAGAACTGGAGTTGTTCTTTTTACGGCTGAACCGCTTAGTTTTTAGTTCCTGCATGTGATTGGCATATCAGCATGGTACATAGTAATATATATAATCAGCAATGTATAATAGGAATTGATTTCTGAACCTGCTCATAGAAGTAAAGACCATCGCTTATAGTGGAAGCCTGCTCCTTGGAGATGGGTCTTGATTCTTTATCTCCAGCAGTAGATCCTTCACCGATCACACTATTCTGCATAGCAGACCAATATCATCAGTCAGAACTCCAGAACACAGCTTTCTTATTGATTAACCAGAAAAGACAGTTATCCACAAAGTCCAGTCAAAACAGAGTTGACTACATATTAAATAAGTCAAAGCATATTTATCCGAGAACAACTTTCCGATAAATAATTTGACATGCACGGCTTTCTACAAGGTCATGTCTGAGAAATGATGCAACTAATCTTGACAATATATTTATAACCACCATCTATTTTACTGAATATAATGAAATTATGTGAAATCAATCACATTTCTTATATATTTACATCAGATGCACTTTATTTAAGTTTTATAAAATGATACCATGTATATTAATGTGAACATAAGTCTACATGTATGATATGGTAAATTAATTCGATCCAGATTTCTTTTGTATCAAGCTTTGACAACCAAAAAATTTGACTATTTATTAAAATATTTATCCTTGTATTGTCTAAGTTGGTTCAATAGTTCCACTAATTTTCACGAGCAACAATTAACCAAATTCGCTAGAATTCACACAGTAGGCAAATGAAAGTGCACGCACAGGCAAACACAAATGTATTCATACAAATGAAGTTTTACTAAAAAAGAAATGATACCAAAGAAACAACATCAGAACTTTAGTTTTACAGATTTTTATGCACAAGTGAGTGAATAAAACCTTATCAAAAGAGTGTCGATCAAAAAAATGAGATATGACACTCGACGGTTGTGTTCTGTTAATATATATGGTTCTCTATAAAAGAAATGGGGAAGGAAAAATAAAACCACCTTTTTGTCAGGGTGGCAAGGCTGCCAGATGATGGCAATCCACCAAGTGAGGAATCCATATGCCACAGGGAGATGCCTTACCTCTGGGCTCTGGGACTACTTGGATACTCTACCCATCTATCCTAAAAACCCTATTTCATTTAGCTTTTTTACTGAAAAGAAAAGACAAACAAAATTTTGCCCATATATTCACCCAGCTCAGATTTGTTATTGCTGCAAAAAATACAAAAATGCTTTGAAGAAATTAGTTCGTATGATTTACCAAGTCAGAAAAACCCTTATACATTGGTCCCTTGTAGACACTAAGCAACAATAATCAAGTAGCAAATTAACTTGTCTGAAAAATGAAGGTCATGCTTGTGGGAGGAGAGTAGATAACATTTTAACATAATTTTAACAAGTATGTACATTCATGCATGTGACAGATACACGTTCATGCATGTGATAGATACACGTTTGCATAAATATGTGCACATAGAAAACCAAACATCCACCTCATGGTGCATGACGACTTTGACAGTGATTATATCATCATTCAGGAAAATAAGAACTGTGAAAACTAACATAATAAATCAGTACCAATTCAATAAAAGCATAATACTTGTACTCAATGGTCGTACCTGGGTGACAATTACAAGTCTTTGGACATCCTGATCATTGACTATGATTTCATCATCTTCATCATCCATTCTAGGGGTCAACAATATCATTCAAAAGGACAAAGACAACTTAGCAAGTCATGAAATTAGTTGATGCTTTATTACCCAAAAAAAAAAAAAAAACAATAGAAATTAGTAGATACTTGAATATTGTTGGCATGCATATAAGAAATAGCTAGTTAAAACATGCAAATCATAGAGGTAGCACAATCACGAAATTCCTGCCCGTTCACTGTAGTAAGCATGAACAATCAGCAATTAAATACAAAAGAGGAATCATTGCTGCTTCTAAAATATGTAAACCTAATTGCCAAGGAAAGATTTGATTAGAAAAGATAAGGACGATCTACAGATTGATAGATGACTGGAACACACTGAAAAACACCAAACATGCCTTTCCTGTGTATAAGGCGTATAAAAAATGCTATGCAGCAAAAGGCTGCAAAATAAGCCAAGAGAGCTTGCTGGCTGGTTTTTTTAGTGAACTTTTTTGACAAACAAAACTCACTCAAGGATCATTTTACAAATGAACCAATATTGATCATAGAACTTTCAGTACCTTCTTACTGAAGACAGATCATCCTTCTTTATCGTTTTATGCTCAAACTCCAGTTCTTCATCAAGCATAAATGTATTTCCAAAATCATTTGATAGATCATCGAGATTCTTAACAGCAAGATCCGATGATATTTTTCTGCCTCCAGCACCCTGTGAGAAACCCTTGCCAGTTGAAAAATTGGTGGCATGATCCAAGTATTTTCTGTTTGATTCAGAATTTAATTTCCTTATTGAAACACCGTCTTCACCCGTAGATACTTGAGTAACATCATTAATAACACTATTACTCTCCTGTTCTATGTTGTTTAATGGTATAGACTCCAATTTCTCATCATTTCTTGACAAATCAACAAATTCTTTAGAAGTATCCTTTCTATTATCATCGTTGCCATCACTACCAGTATCATCAAAAACTGACTTCTGTGAAAGTTGTCCCTGGGGGGTCTCAGGTTTCAATGTCGATGTAGAATCTGCAGAAGCCGGAATCCACCTTGCCCACTCATCACGCCTCCGTATCTTGTCACCCTACAATACATACTCCAAAGTAAAATACTTGAAAGAAAGAAAGCATGAAGAAACACAATTCTACTTACCCCTCTTTCTTTTCTCTCTTTTTCTTCTTTTCCCTCTCCCCAACCAAAAACTTACTAATAAAAAGAAAAGTATCATTCATGTGGTACCCAACTCTTAATTACAATGAAAATTGAACTTTTTTTTTCAATAAATAAAAAAGGCTGATATGTGCAAAGTTGTAAAATAGCTAAATTTTCATACATCCGGATTTACCCATAACCAAATTTGGTAAATTCCAGACTCACTCCATGTAATCCCAAATCAAACACATTATCATCAACATTCACTTGATATTTACTGCTTTTTATTGACATAATATTTGCTAAACTTTTTACCATAATAAATCTTCTTTTAAAATTAAAAGAGTCATTTAGTAATGACTATAATAAATAGGACATTTACTACATTGACTAAAAAAAAATTAAAAGGGACTGTTTACAATAATTTCCCTCAATTAAACGGCTATATGAATCTCCACAGAGCTTCAACTTTTGCAGAAATGCTTTCATGACCATATGCTTAACATTTTGTAAATACAGTTGAGTTGGAGAACAGAAAAATATTAGCCTGACATTGTGGTAAGCTAGTGAATCCTGCAAGCTTTCTAGGTGATAAAAAAGAAACTGGCAGTAACTATCAAATACAGCTAGGAAATCCATATTACATGAAAAAGAAATACGTGAATACTAACCGGAAACCAAAATATATGCATTAAAAAAGTTTTGATCAAACCTATAGCCAAAAAGAAGACTACAAATAAAAAAAAAGTATAAAAAACTATGATCAAATGCCACAGCGTTCATTTGGAATTAGTGGGAATCTGGAATGTTATAATTTTTTTTATTAATAAATGAAATATGTCGTGATGTTAAAATTTGCAAAATCCTATGTCACATTATACACTAAGGATGGTAGAAACCGTTAGTTAGAACCACTTTTATTGTAGCATGTAAGAGCTTTATATTATAGCAATTTTTTTATTGTTACTGTAGCATTTGAGAACTTTACATTATTTATAACTAAAAAAGTAGTGTAAACCACCCATCCAAACACCCGGTAAAATTGTAGTTCTGCAGTTATTTCTCATGCAAAAGGTGCCGTCTTCTCCTAACCATCTTCTCCTAGTGCTCTTAAAATATCAAAAGGGGAAAAAAAGGATGTGCATCATCAGATATGTAATGAATTAATATTTGCTATTGACACTAAGGGAAGGGAGATAGTAGTATATTAAATAATTTATTTGAAGAGAACAAACATAGAATCTGTAGGGGAATTTAACAACTACAAATATGAATTCTCAAGCATCCACAATCCACCCAATACCGGATTAAAAAAAAACTTGAAAATTCTAGGCCACTCAGAGAAATTTAAGAAGGTTTCCATACAACTCATCCAAGTACAGAGGAATGGAAGAATAAAAAACGCAGACACAACAGCAATAAAATTTCATACGAGTTTAAGGAGAATTTACCCGCACTTCTACAGTATTTGAAGCCTGCAGCGCATCAAGGATAAATGATATATCCGTACTCATTTTCTTTACCTGCACCAAAGACAAAAACAAATAATTAAATATACAAAGGGATCAATGTAATCTTACAGTACTGTGCACAATTAGAAAGAGATGACAAGGACAACAACAGAAATAATAATAACAACACAACGATAATTCCAAAAATAATAATATAAATGATATTTAATAGAAAATTACAAGTAAATAACATATAACTATAATATTGCAGTAATAACATCATTGCAACCAGTTTGAAGAATTAATAATGCTTTATATGCATTACTATCCCTGACCATACCCTTTTAAAGTCTGCAATTTTAGATATTGGAACCCATCCCCGTTCATCCATCAACAAGATTAGGAAATGGTCATTCTGCAAATTTTCATCACTGTCAAAAGGAGGATACAGAATCAGTAATTGTTTAAGTTGATGTCTATCGCATACAAACAGGTCATTCATTATTTAAAAAAAAAAAATGAATCATAAAAGGTTACGTTCGTCCATGTTAAAAACTGAAGCAGTGAAAAAACAACATAATCCCTTTTTAAGAATCTGAAGATTAAAATTCAAATAAGAGGAAATTGTAAAGAAAACAGCTGTTACTGCTCATATGTTACTGCTTTATCACTATATTATCTGTTGAAATGACTCTGAATATTTTCTAGCAGCACACTTTGTATACAGGCCATAGAAATCAATGGTTATGCTAAAAAAAAGGTTAGATACGTACCAATAAGCATAAAAGTAAATTAATAGACCAATGCTGTCCTTTGTAATAGTTCAGATTTCAGAAGTATATTTTTCCACAACACTGAAGAGCAAAAGAACTACATGTTCAAGTATTACAAGTAGAATTAAAGTGAAATTTAGGTTTAAGTTGTTACTTAAAGGAAAGAAAAATGTCCACATGAAAACCCAGTACCGCAAAACAAAAAGGTTCCTCATTTCACATTAGCGGGCTTACCTGAAATAGTACTCAATTTGTTTGACTATGTTAGCCTTTAAATTTAGCGTCCCTGGGGGTACCACTGGAGGACCTGGGCTTACAGGATAAGGAATAAAACATGGAGGAGGTCCCCTAATACCACCTGGCGGTGCAACTGGTACATAGCATATAGACGGAGGTCCTGCTAAATGGTAAAATTAGTTGTGAAGTAACATTTAAAAGAATAAAGACAAAAACACAATAAAAAAGTTGTGTGTAAACAAAAACTGCGGCAACATGAGTAGTAGGAAATTGGTTTAATGGAGAGTAGCGACAAAGTATAACTGCACAAGGCAACCAGAAAACTTCACCAGGGATGTGAAACGTACAATAAATTTATTTTAAATTGATGTACATTGGCAGGGTGATAACATATAATTACCAGAGAAACTTGGTCCGACGATAAACCCTGGAGCTGGACCAAAAAAAGGAGGTCTAATGAAAGGCCTTGGTCCAACACTATGTTGCATGGGAAAGCTGTCCCTTGGACTATATCCCTGATGATGCCAATTATGATTCCAATGGCTCCCAGGTTCCTGTGCATTAGGCCTTCGAGTAGCAAAGTTACCGTAAGCATTTGGGTCCCCCCTTGGTGGACGCTGAGCTGGTGGCCCAAAATTTTGCACTGGTGTCTCAGATCCAGATTTCCCCAAATGAGGCTCAACACTCGGCATGGGTCCAGAAAATGGCTGGTATGCATACCCAGGAATTACCAAGTGAGGTGGCGGTACAATAGCGGGAACAACATGTGGCATTGACGGTGGGAGATGATAAGGTAAATGTACAGGAAAAGAAGAAGGACCATTAGGATTGCGCTTAGACCCTGATCTTTGATGTCGTGATGATGGATGCTTATGTGAGTGGTTAACGTTTCCAGACCCACACGTCTTTTGCTGCCCAACGGATCCCTGCATGACCAGACAAAACATGTACAAATAAATAGTCATCCCATTTGGATTTCTTTTTCTCTCTTAAAAACTCTACTATATGCACAAAAAAAAAAAAAAAAAAGGCTAAATAAGCTACATACATGAATAAGAAGAAAGGTATCCTTATATCTTACAAAAAAGGTTCCAACTTTAGTCATAAATTCATTGCCAAAAATATAAGTCGAAGTCTCCTTACAACGATCCACATTCTCTGACTTTATATGGAAGAACAATCAGGGATCGGGGCTTTTGTACCATTTAATGTAACTAGGGACAGACAGAGCAACAGCTAACACATCAGGTGTCAAGTCTAAACTTTAGCGCAACTATGGCTCTGCGTATCTGCTTATGGGGAAACAGCTACTGAGAATGCCATCCGAATTGACCAAACTTCTTTTTTAAGTAGTTGATCAAGTATTGATTTAATGATTATAACCTTCCCAATATCATCCATAACATATTTAACTGCTCTGACACAAATCTCGGTCCCACTGAAAAACCAAAAAGAAAAACCACACATATATCCTATACCAGACCCCACAACATGCTTTGTGTCTCTTCTCATATTAAAAGGAACACAAATTGTTAAGAAAAATAATAAATAAGCATCCAACAGGGAGAGAAGAAAGCCAAACCTGCACGGCCGGCGGAGGCGCAGTCGCATTGGGAGGCGGCTGCACGATCGTTGCTAAAGGGGGCGATTTTGACGGATCAGGATTGCTCTTCGGGCGCTGAGCGTCGGCGAGCGCAGGCCAAGAGTCCGCTTCCATCAGGGGGGCGTCGGCAGCCGCTTTGGCATCGAGCCCCGCCGGTGTCTTCCATGGAGACTTGGGCCCACCACTGAGGTCCCTCCCGTCATCCCCAGCCTCATTCTCCGCCACCACCACCATGCCTCCGGCTCCGATCTCACCAAGAACCCCACCACTCTCACCAAACTCAACAAAATTAGGGGAAAATTTTGTCAAAAGAAGGATGAAAAACTAGTTAAGAATAACAGATTATCCAATCAACGTTCAGAGAGAAAGACGGAAAAGGCGGGAAAGTGAACAATCGGGGAGCTTAAAGATCTTTTCTTTTCATAATTTTGTTTCTAAGAAAGTGGAAGAATCAAGCGAGTGATCATGGCGAAAGCGAGGGTTTTGTAGGCTTCAGAGAGAGAGAGTGCATCAAGTGGAGACAAAGAGTGTGTATGAACAGGAGATCGAAAGAGAAAGAGAGGACTAGGGTTTTAGTCGAGTTGCAGTGAGAGAAAGATACAGAGAGATTGACAGTTGCAGACGCCAACAAAAAGAACAGCCTTTTGAAAAGGGCGAACGTGTAGGTTTGCGTCCCCTTTTATATGCCCCCCTTTCAACGACCAACCCCAACTTCCACTACTCACTATCACTTGCTTACTTAGGCGAGCGGATTCCTTTTATCCCTACAAAAGGGCTGATTACAAAGAAAAATCCCCTTCGAGTGTAACCTCTGACACTATATCATTTGATGATCTTTAAACAGCAATATCTGTTTCCTTAATAAGCCGTTAATAAAAATAATTTAATTTTTATGTTAAAATTTTAATAGAAAATTGGTAAATAATTCTAAAATTAGGGTTGTTTTGGTATCTTTAATAAAAATAAATATAAAAATTAAAACTATAATAAAATTACCTTTATTAATGATTAAAAACATAAAAAAAAATCAACTAAACCATAATACCATATGGATTCCTCTTTTTTATATTTCAAAATTTTCTTTAAAATTTATTAATTTTTTCATACTCAGAAAATATTTCAAAATTTTAAAAGTTATAAATACCATTGAAAACTTCAAAAATATGAAAGAAATTTTACTAAATACTATCTAAGTTTTTTTTCCCCTTTGAGACATTTATGTTATAGGTGTCTTATATTGAATAGACTTTTGTTATATTCATTTTTCCTCCATTGGTATCTATAGCTTTTAAATTTTTTTGGATGTGAAAAAAAATAAAATTTTAAAGAAGTTTCGATATATTAAAAAAAAGGATGGATCCAGATGCACCATGGTTTTAAATGATTTTTTTTTTTTTGTTTTTAATCATTTATAAAGATTATTTTATTATAGTTTTAGTACTTGAGGTTATTTTTATAAACTAATTACTCAAATACTTTAATTTTAAAGTTGTTAATCAATTTTTTGTTAAAATTTTAACAGAATGACCTTTTTGTTAACAGTTTGTACTTTTGAGAAAACTAATATTATGTTTTGAAGTTCGATAGACAAAGTATCACAAGGGCTATAGTTTGGGGGGGAATTTTTGTAATTAATCCAAAATAAAATATAAAAGTTGAGAGAGAATGTTAGCCTAGGGCTGCACCCAAAAACTGAAAAACCGAAACCGACCGAAAAACCGCTCGACAAAAACTAAAAAATTTGGTTTCGTACAAACCGAAAAATGTTCGTTTCAGTTAACCGAACCGTCCATTGCTAGACGGTTCGGTTTCGGTCTTAAAATTTCAGTTCGGTTTAGAACCGAACCGAACCGAACCGAATAGAATATTTACACATAATTTAATAGGTGTAAAACCGAAAAACTGAAAAACCAAAAAACTGAAAAACCGAATATTTTCACAAAACCAAAAAATCAAAACCAACCGAAATGTAGATTTGGTCTATGTGTCTCATTATGCTTATGCTTTTCTCAAAGGGTTATTAGGTGTTTCTTCTTTATACTTTGAAATAAAGTTTGTTGGTCTGATGAAAATTGAAACAATTAAAAAAACTCGAATAAATATATATCGTTCTCTAATATTTTTAATGATTTTCAACATTAGTGCCATAACAAATTGTAAATGTCAATCGCCCTTATAGTATTATTTTTAGCATCATTTCAAAAAGAACCTAAACAATACATGATACATTGTACTATTTTAGCAATTTTTTAACCAAAAAAATAAAATAAAATGTGGTAAACTGATAGTACGATTCTTGTATCCCATTAGATTACCATATGCTGAAAACCAAATCGAACCGACCGAAAAAATCGACCAAGAACTGTCAGTTAACTGACCGAATACTCTTGATATGCGGTGCGGTTTCAGTTTGCCAACTTCAAAAACCGACATTTGCGGTTCGATAACCGAACCGTCCAAAACCGACGATTTTCAACCGAATAACACCCCTATGTTAGCCCTTGTGTAATATGTAGTAGTAGATCATTTTTGTTTCATTTTTATTTATTTTAAGGGTTATCAACACTAATATCCTGTAGATTTAGGGCCTCTCCTATTTTGTTTCTCTAACTTTAAAAACCATCATTTTATCTTTTAAACTTTCAAAACTCCTCGCTTTGTCATTTGAATTTTAAAAATCACTACTTTATCTCTTAAACTCTCAAAGCTCTTCACTTCACCGTATGAACTTCTGATATTCTCTTCAAATAGACGAAATTAAGTTCACGTGATTCACATATAGATCAATTATAAGAGAAAAAATGAGATTTTATTTATTATTTTATCTATTATTCAACAATATTTCCTCATTTTTTAAAGGAAAATCAGAAGTTTAGAAGGAAAGTGATGAGCTTTAAAAGTTTAGGAGGCAAAGTAAAGAGGCTTAAAAATTTAAAGGGTAAAGTAGTGATTTTTAAAGTTCGAAGAGCAAAATAAAGAGCTCTGAAAGTTCAATAGATAAAGTAATAATTTCTAAATTTTAGGAACAAAATAGGAGAGAACTTAAAGTTTAAAGACCATTAGTGTTAATAACTTTTATTTTAAAGAAAAGTACACTAAAAGTACCATTAATATTGAGCATCATATAATAATAGAAGATAAATCCCATAAATCAATAAAGGGCACACAATAAGACTAATTTTCTATTAGTTGTGGTGTTTATTGTTTAATATTGATCCTCATGCTCAACGACCTCCCCATAATGTTAAATTAAAGGGTTTTATACTAGATCATTACTTGTAGTAAGAAGATCATAAATTTTCTAAATATAATAGAATATGATTTTATAAAAAATAGACAATTCATAGAGGTTCATTACAAATGAGGTTTAAGAGCAATTTTTATGCAGAGTCACATTAATATGTTAATGTTAAATTTTGAGATTTGAATAAGAAAAAACTACTTTGTGATGTAGTACTATTTTATATGCTAAACTTTGACATTTAATTATTATTGGTTGATGTGTTAATTTTTTTATTTATTATAATATTTATTAAATCATATAAATACATTCGTTAAATTTGAGACATGTTTATCAATATTCATGTGGTATTTCATATTTTGGTGATGCTATTATAATTATTAAGGAGATTTAAATCTTCTTAACTTGTGCGTAATCCCAATAAAATACTATTTGTGAATTAAATTTTTTGTGAATTTGATAATTAGAACAAAGACGTAGAAATAAAGTCTAAATAGATTTTTTGACACAAAGAATCTTCATCGGAACGTCAAAATTAGTCAAGGAGGCAATTTTAACAAAATTCCATTCTAGGACCCAAATTCGTAATTTTGCAAAATTAAGGCCCAAGTACAATTTAAAAAATAGATGAGGGGTTTTCTGAAAATTTGTGATTGGGTGTTAAGAGGACACCACCCATTCTAACCTATTAGATTATTTCTCTTGGTGGACAAATAAAAAAAGAAAATTTTGGGAGCCTATATATTTAACCCTTTACTCTAGACAAAACATAGACACACTTATCTTTCATCTCTATTAGAATTCTCCTATCTCTCTTTCTAAAACGTAGAGTTAGAGAAAGATTCTGAGAAAACCACCTAAACACCACCAAAATCTTAATTTTTCATCTCTAACCCTCCACGATTTTTTTGAGTTTTTGGAGCAATTTTTAACTCGAGATCTCTCAAAGAGTGGCTGCCATATGAAGATTTTGAGAATGGTTAAAGTTTGGAAGGTAGGATTCTATTCTTGGTAAGTTTTATAATTTACAATTACTCTATGAGTATTTTCTTTCATAGATAGCAATTAATCCAAATTTGTTTCGTGTTTGCCTAACAAATCTTTGTTTCTAATCCACCATCTATAGCCTACAACATTTCTCCTCTTCAAAGTCATAAGTGTTCTTGCTAGAAGTCTAAAACTTCCATTAATCCTCAAAGATAAGGTTTTCAAACACATAGGATTTATGATTAATGTGGTTGAATGAGTTGTTTATCTAATTTTAACTCAAACTTTTTACTGACTTATACGAGATAAACACTTAAAATGGTGTTGCTAATTTGTTTGGGGGTGAGTTTTAAGTTTAAGAGATTACAAGTCATGTATTTGATGAAAGGTGCATGCATGAGTTGTTGTGACTAGTTTTGATGTTTCAATGATTGAGTATACTTTCTATACCATTTTGTATAAGTTAATCTTTTTCCTTGAATTACACATCCTATCTTTAACTACGCTTTTGAATGATTAAAAAAGAGAAACTTACAAAAAGCCCTCCAAAGGAGCACTTTTTCAAGATTGCCCTCCAAAAAGGCTCATTTCAAAATTGTCTCTTTAATAAAAAAAAGTGATTTATTAAAAGTCTAAGTTATCCTTCCTCCAAAAATAGGACCTGTTAGGTTCTGTCCTAGAACCTGCCAAGTAAAATTTTGAAATCCACTAAGTTCTATCATAGAACCTACCTCCGGTCACCAGAGCAAGATATATTGTGATCTGCTAGGTTCCAACTTTAAACCTACTAGATTCTTAGAATTTTTTTTTTTTTGATAAAAAAGTGCCAATCGATTCTGGTTGCCGACATAGCTGCACGGTCTATCAAATTCTAACATTTTTTTAAACAGAGAAATGCCAAACGCTTCCAACGCTTCCAGTCACCAGCACGAGATACTGGGCTGTAATAGGACTCGTTAAGTTTTATCCCAAAACCCACCAAATTTCATCCTAGAACCAGTTGAGTTTCAACACTAAACCCATTAGATTCCATCAAAAAAATCGTTGGAACCGCTAACCTTAGTCCCAAAACCTACCAAATTCCGTCGCAAAACCTGGTAGGTTCCAAATTAAAAAAATAAAGCAACCAAATAACATGGTTCAAACTCCTCACCATAACCCGTTAGAACCTCACAAAAACTCATCATGTGCCAACAAGAAAACACAAATAATATATACTAACAATCAAAACAAAAAATACGCAAAATCTTCAAAAAAAAAGTTCAGATCTACAATAAGTGAAAAACAAAAATCATAAAAAAAAAGAACAATACATAATAAAACATAAATCTTTGACCACAATTATCTGATCAAAGTTTCAAATCTTAATTTCAACCATAATTATCCAATCAAAACACAGACCAAAATCCGAGCTCAAACTCATTACCAATAACTTCTTCACCTCTGTCTTCTTTGTCTTGGCGGCAATGACCATTAGCCTTCAGATCTATTGTGAATCTATCTATTGAGATGGCGTTGTCCTCAGCGACGATTAAAGCGACGAGAGAGGATGACATCGTCCATGACCAACAATCAAAAATCGACTTCAAGCTCCTTGAGATCCACTAATGGCAATACTTATTAGATCTCGACTTCGCTACCAAGATTAAGATTACGAGGCCATCGGTACATTACTCGAGCCTTTTGTAGTTTCTTTTGAGAGTCTTTGTTGCGAGAAGAGAGAGCAACAGAGGCAGCAAGAGAAGATAACTTGAAGAGAGAGAAGGAGGCAGAGGGGGAACAAATATAAAGGGATAGAGAGAAGAGATAACTTAAAGATGACTTTGCCAGAGAAGACGAAGCTAAGCTTTGCCAAGGAACATGACGCGCACGGACAGGACTGAGCTTTGTTAGATATAGTGGTGCCATCGTCAATCTAGGAGCAGCAAGGAAAAAAAAGAGGAGGCAGAAGGGGAGAGAGTCCAAAAGAGAAATATGGGATCTACACTGATCCAAAGTAAATTAGGGTTTTTGAACTTGGGGTAGAAAAGTAAATTAATAAATAAATTTGAAAAAAAAAATAACTTTAAAGGTCAAGTTTTGAAAACTAAAAAGAGCAATGGCATTTTGATAAGGAGTGGCATTTGGGGGTATTCTATGTAGTTTTCTCCTTAAAAAATGATGCCTCTTGAATTAGTTTAATTTTTGCAAGTTCATGGAAAAAGCTACCAGATTTTTTTTAAAACATGCTTAATTTGGGAATATAGGCTAATTTTAATATTGTTTAAATTTTCCAAACCTACCATACAGTAGCTCTAAAGAAATCTCTACAAGTCTACTTAGATTTGGTAGTGGTTTTACAATTTTTCAATCTACCTATAATAAATGTAAATATTTTCTTAAGTGTCAATGAATTTGTCCTTTCACAAAATTTGTTTTCTAATCAAATTTTGTATAAATTAGATAGAATTGATACTTTGTGATAAATAGCTACTTAAAATTTTGGATTTTAGTAGTTATAAAACTAAACTTATACCTATTGAAATGTTTATAAGTCTGCATGAAATTTAGTGGTATACCTTAATAGCAAATGGATTATTTAGATGTTGAAAAGTTTAATAAAAGTGGGATTTCTGTTGGTTAAGTTTAAATTTTTGTTGACGTTTGTCACATACACCAAACCGAATAGTGACATGGCAGATTAATTAAGTTAATTAAACTAAATTTTAATAAAATTACCAGTTTAAATAATTGAGTTATTGTGAAAATATGATAGTTTAAAACCTATTAATCAATTTCTTCTAAATCAAAGCAAGTTAATAAAACAAAATAATAAAAAGCCAAAAACATCTAGTAAGTAAATCTGAGTTGGACCATAGCAGACCCACAATTGTACACATACATAATACTGACAATAATAATTACAACCACAATCCAATACGAGAAAAAAATTTAAATATTCCATGCTGTTGGGGTACAATTTAGGCGGGTCCAAATTACCTACAAGCCCAGATGACCCAGATATTATATGGGTCGAGTAGATCGAAGTGAGCAAATGATGCAAGAAAGCTAATGGAATTGACTTTTTGTTTTGTTTAATTAGTTTGATTCTTGATGCATGATATGAGGTGTTTGGGTTACATCAGCTACTCAAGTGTTCGTTCAACGGGTTGATCACCACGAGTTGGTGGTTATCAGCACGAATTGATGGTTACTAACATGCCTGATCATGGACCGAATGTGGGGGAGACATGATTCTTGTAGCCTATCATGGATCAACACGTGTCCCACTATTGTAGTTGCTTTAGTGCATTATCACACTCCGCCAAATGTTTGGGAGCCATGATTCCTCCTCATTCTCTATATAAAGAGATGATTGTTTAAGTGTATGGGATATAAAAGAACATATAGAAACTCTGTCCAATTGCTTTCTCATCTCTTTCTGCTCTTTTACAATTTGTATCTAGAATCTTTATTATAGTGCATTATAGTGGACGTAGCTCTTCTTTAACAGAGTGAACCACTATAAATCTTGCGTGTGATACTCTTGTTTTTACAGCATTGTTTATCTTGTTCATTGCACTTAGATCTAGCACGTTTACTTGAGCTAATAGGACTAATTAACGGTAATTTGAGAGTACAAGTTCCTTAAACAGAATTCTAATGAATCTTAATCAGTATTTTCATATTTGATTGTAGATCTATCGTCTACAGTTTGGTGCCCATCGTGGGTCCTTTAGGTCATCAACTCTAGGATCTTTAGCTCAGATACAAATGGCTGACAATGTCCACAACCAGCACACACCTGAAACTGCAATTGAAGATACTGAATCAATTCCCCAAGCCAATCAGCAAATAGAAGCCCTTACGGCAGAAGTGGAGGCCTTGAAGAAAATGCTCTAGGTGCAGGTAGCTCGTTCTCAAGAGTGCGACAGAAGACTAGAGCAACTCAACAGTGACAATTTGGCTTTGAGGAGCCAAATCAGCTATCAGAACTCTCAGATGGTTTCACAATTCTGCTCTTACCTGTACTATGGATGTTCGACATTCCTAGTATCATCAGTAGCATAGTGGCAGTTTCAGATGCCATAGCCAGGAAGACAGCAGTCCTCCTATAGCCTAATTGGGAGGATGCAGCCATTATATACTCCCTCGACTCTAGCACCAACAATAATACTAGCTTCTATAGACATAGCAACTCCTATTGTGACGACAACAAATGGTCATGTGGAATCCAATCAACGTGACGATGCGATTGATGAAATCAAAAGTATAGAACCTACTGCTCGATCCAAAGAAGTCCCAACTCTAACTCTGTTAACTCCAGAGTCGATCCAGCAGATGATGAAAGAAATGCTCAAGCAGAACGCTAAGCTCGTAGAAGAGAGATCAACTAGAAAGTTTCAAAAGCAACGAACAAGACCCAACGTTAGATGACATCTCGAAGAACATTAGAGATACTTCACTCACAAGGAGGATCACTTTGGTTGTACCAAAACATTGTATTTGCCCGATTCGATGGAACTTAGATCCAAAGGACCACTTGTTGCAGTATAAGAACGTGTTAGCCCTATAAATATCCTAAACTTGATTCTTGATGAGATGATGTGCAAGTTGTTTGAACAATTACTCAAAGGTCTAGTGCTTTGATGGTTCAATAACCTGCCTATGGATCGATTGACAGTTTTGAAGATTTGGTGGATTTGTTTGTAAAATCATACTCGATACATATCAAAATCGAAAAGATGACCAAAGTTTTACTACGGGCTTATGTCAAAAGATTTAGCAAATCACTTTTTAGAGATTTTTGACTTCGAGGGTGGGATGGATTAAGAAGCACTGAAGAAGGGACTCTTGAACAAGTCCTCCTTCAAGAACAGTATATGCTCTGACTATCCTCAGGCTATCCAGGAAGCATTAGATAGAGCAAAAGGATGGATTGATTTAGAAGAAGAAAACGAGATATGTGAGCGAGAACTCACTAGAAGTCGAGATCAGTTAAGATGGGGTGAAAGCATGCAAAAGGAGCGAACTGATCGAAGAGGTCGGACAAGAACGCCGTTAAAGAAAGAATGGAGAAGGAAAGAACTGAAATCACGGCCGAGTGGTCTAACACTGTCACCAAAGTATGCCCTGAATATATCCCCAACAAAACTTATCACACAACTCAAGGGGAAAGATTACGTTAGATGGCCGAGCAAGATGGCACCGAGCCGTTCACACAACCAGTCAAAATACTGTGAGTTCCATCGAGATATTGGACTTTTGACGGTTGACTGCAAAGCATTGTGGTTAGAGATTGTAGAAAGAAAGGACATTTGAAAGAATTTTTGTCTAAAAAATGAAGGAAAGTTTACGGACTCGACAAAGAAAAGGGAGGACAGAAAGATCGTCGAGTCCAAGACAAGACACCATCACCACCACCAGTCGAAAAGGTAATTGGAGCCATTTGCAGAGGCTCTATTTTTAGCGGCAATTCTGCTAATCAAATGAAGGCTCACCAATGGAGAGCTAGCCAAGCTATAGTTAGCTTGACATCTGATGAATACGACGAACACGCTATTTTGTTTCGGAGTGATGAGGCCTTCGAGCTTGACACCCTAAATGATGATGCTTTGGTTATCAAACTTAATATCACGAATTATGAGACCAGTAGAATATTGGTTGACAATGGAACCTTTGCCAACATTTTGTTCCTTTTGACACTAAAAGAGATGGAGATCGACGAGGAAGAAATAAAGAAATCTGCCATGGCATTGGTTGGATTCAACAGAGAAGCAACCATGGCCATCGATAGAATCAAACTTCTAGTTTATGCAGCAGGAGAAAACAAGATGATAAGTTTTCTCGTTATGGACTGCCCTTTAGGCTATAACTCATTCTCGGGCGACCTTGGATTCATGCCATGAGGGCTGTCTCATCAACATACCACCAGACGATCAGGTTTCCAACAAAGTGAGACATTAGGGAGATTCAAGGAGGCAGCGAGGAGCTGTTATGTTATAGCTATGAAGCAAAAAGCCACTTTATAGCAATTACAAAAAGGTCAACAACATGGATCAAATAGTCAAGGCTCAATTGAATTAGTATGGGAGTAGCTCGATGATGTGCAAATCGATCCAAAAGATGAAAGGCGTACAGTGATGATCAGGTCACAACTTGACCCTGAAATAAAATCCAAAATTATTGATTTCCTTAAAGCTAACAATGATTGTTTCACTTGGTCCCATGTAGATATGCTAGGAATCGATCCGAGCATAATCTCACATCAACTTAATGTTGATCCAGACCATAAACTTGTCCGACAGAAGAGGAGAAAGCTTGGAATTGAATGTAACAATGTCGTGAAGGATGAAGTGAGAAACTACTCGAGGCCGAGTTTATTCATCCTATATAGTACATAGATTGGTTCGCCAATGCGGTGATTGTGAAGAAGAAGAATGGGAAGTGGTGGATGTGCGTTAATTTCACTGACTTAAACAAAGCCTGCCCAAAAGATAGTTACCCGTTGCCACATATCGATCGACTCATAGATGCAACAGTCGGTCATGAGATTTTAAGCTTTCTCGATGCATTCTTGGGCTACAATCAAATCCTTTTACATCCGGATGACCAGAAGAAGATTGCTTTTATAACTGAGAAGGGGATTTTTTGTTTCAAGGTCATGCCTTTCAGGTTAAAGAACGCAAGGGCAACTTACCAGAGGCTGGTCAATATGATGTTCGAATAGCAAATCGATAAGAATATGGAAGTGTATATCGATGTCATGTTGGTCAAGTCTTTCTAGGCTCATCTCCATGTCCAACATCTACAAGAATGCTTCAACGTTATCTGAAAATATGGTATGAAGTTGAAACTAGAGAAGTGCACTTTTGGAGTGGTGAGTAGTATGTTCTTGGGATACCTCGTCACGAAGCGAGGAATCGAGGCAAACCCGAACCAAACAAAAGCTTTTCAATTGATGCCATTGCCAAGAACCAAGTGGGAGATACAAAAACTTACTAGTTGAGTCACAACGCTCAGTTGATTCATTGCCCAGTTCACAGATAGATGTCTTCCTTTCTTCCAGTTGCTCAAGAAGAATATGAAGTTCGAATGGAACGAATGATGCGAGGCAGTGTTCCAAGAGATAAAGAGATACTTGACTATTCCATCAATCCTATCAAAGCCAAAAGATGGAGAGCCACTATACCTATACTTGGCAGTTTCGAAAACAGTTGTAAACTCAGCCCTTGTCTGAGAAGAATATGCGATCTAAAAACCAGCTGTCTTCGTAAGCCACACCATACTGGATGTTGAAACAGGGTACTCTATTGTTGAAAAGCTCACCCTTGCACTCGTCATGTCGGCTTTAAAGCTCCGTCTAGATTTTCAAGACCACACTATTGTGGTATTGTTGTCTGATCCAATACGAGCCATTTTGCGCAAAGCAGACGTCTCTGGAAGAATGACAAAATGGGCTATTGAGTTGATAGAGTTTGACATCAAGTACTGACCTCGAACAGCGCTAAAAGCTCAGGTGCTTGCAAATTTTGTTGCCAAATTGACGTACAGGCCTAAAGGACAAGGATCGGAGACATGGACTATCCAAGTCGATGGATCAAGCAATGCAAAAGGATTAGGAGTAGAAGTGGTACTGAAGTCACCAACTGGCGAAGAAATCGAGTAGAGTTTTTAATTAGGATTCAGGGCTACCAACAACAAAGCTAAATATGAGGCTATGATTGCTGGTATAAGGCTTACTACTGCACTAGAGGCTACCAAACATGTTTTGGAAAGCGACTCCACTTTGGTCGTTAACCAGATAAATGAAGAGTTCGAGGCCTAAGATGAGAAGATGCTTTCGTACCTGAGGCTGGTTACTAAGCTCAAAGGTTCAACCAATTGGAAGTGAAACATGTCCCACGAGAACAAAACTCAAAAGCCGATGCACTCGCCAATTTGGGATATTCAGTCAAAGTCAGTTAGAGAAGAATAATCCCTTTGGAATGAATTGAATTGACAATCCGAGCATTGAGTTGGTCGAGGAGACAAATTATGTCGACCCAAAGGATGATTGGAGGATGCCCATCGAGATGTATATACAAGATGGTTGGCTACCTAAAGATAAGCAGAAGGCGAGAAAGATCAAAGTTAAAGCTGCAAGGTACTGCCTGATCGATGAGAAACTTTATAGCCGTTCTTTCATAGGACCTTATCTTCGTTGCCTTGGGGAAGATGAGATCGAGAAGGTCATTCGAGAAGTTCATGAGGGATCATGCAACAACCATTCAGGGGGTAGATCACTATCTACCAAAGTTAAGAGGCAAGGGTTCTATTGGCCAACAATGTAGAGCGACTGCAAGAACTTCGCTCACAAATGTGACAGTTAATAGGCACGCTCCTACCATTCACCAACTAGCTAGAGAACTCTACTCGGTTAGTTCGCCCTGCTCATTCATGAAGTATTCAATGGATGTGGTTGGACCGTTTCCTTCGGCTCTAAGACAAGTCAGGTATTTGCTCGTCCTTATAGATTATTTCTCTAAATGGGTCGAAGCTGAAGCGTTTGTGAACATTAAAGAGTGAGATATCAAACGGTTCATATGAAGAAATTTTACTTGTCAGTTCGGAGTTCCAAGAGAGATCATCACCGATAACGGCTCCCAATTCATTTCCTCATCCTTCAAGAAATTCTATGGCTATTGGGATATTATTTTGAGCTTCTCAACACCTAGATACCTGCAAGGAAACATGTGGGTAGAAAGAACAAATAAGACGATCGTGAAGAGCCTAAAGAAGAAATTGGAGGCTAGAAAAGGATGTTGGATCGAGGAACTCCTGAAAGTGCTTTGGGCCTATTGAACAACTCTAAGAAGGGCGACTAGTAAATCCCCTTTTTTGCTCGTGTATGGAACAGAAGCTGTCATTCTTGTAGAGATAGTTACTCGAGACCTTCGAGTTGATTACCCATTCCTGGATGAAGCAAAAAATGATGAAATGATGCAAGATGCGTTAGATCTGATAGACGAGAAAAGGGACAAAATTTTCTATCACCTTAGACGTTATCAGCAAGCAACCGCCAAGTATTACAATCAGAAAGTGAAAGTCAGGAGGTTCCAAGAAGGTGAACTCGTACTTAGAAAAGTTTTTCAGAATACGAGAGAAGCTAATGCTGAGAAATTGGCGACTAACTAGGAAGGCCCTTATCGGATTTGGTTTATCGTTTGGGACGCGGTATATAAGTTGAAAAAATTGGATGAATCAACCCTTAATAAAAGTTGGAATACACATCATTTAAGGAAGTATTATGTGTGACATTAAGTTTTACTCTTTTATTTTATCCTTTATGTAATTAAACTATATTTGGCTTGATCCCTATATATATGGGGTATGTAGGCAGCTCGTGGACTTTAAATGAGTGTAGCCACTTTATTAATTCAAATTTTATTTTCGCAAGATCATTGTCAAGATTGTTCTCAAGCTAAACTCACTAACAAATGAGTTTTTTGGACTCGACTAGCTCTATCCGAATGTTCTCGTATTACCATCTTTATGGCTTTACTTCGGACTCGACCAGCTCGATCCGAACATTCTCGTATTACCATCTTCATGGCTTTACTTCAAACTCGACCAGCTTGATTCGAACGTTCTCGCATTGCCATATTCATGGCTTTATCTTGGACTCGACAAGCTCGATTCAAATGCCCTCGCATCACCATCTCTATGGTTTAACTTTGGATTCGACCTGCTTGATCCAAGCAATTTCGCAGCTCTATTTTCATGGCTTTTTGGACTCAATCAATTCAATCCAAAACTATCCTCATTGAACATACTAGTGCTGTAATCAGGTCTCAAACACTAAAGTGAATTCGATCAACCCTCCTAGAGTTTGATCCCATATTGCCATTTTTTTCATGGCACTGATTTCGATTAGCTCTTAGAGTTCGATTTCACATCACCATCCTATTGGCTCAACGCCAGGCTAGATTCGATCAACTCTTCTAGAGTCTGATCTCAAATCACCGTCTACATGGCTCAGTCTTGCCCATAATGATGTAAACCATTTAAGAGTTCGGTTTGCACCAGAATAGTGGCTTAGTTTGATATTACATTGATCCCTTTGGATCCAACTAGATACTTTGATTTATCATACATTATAAGCTCGATCACTTTTAATTTAATTAAATTGACCAAGTGCTTAGTCACCACACATACTGTATAAGAGCACAAGTAATCTGAAGATGAATTTATGAAATTAAATTTGATACTAAAGTTTTGTTTGAAAAAATAAGGCGTTCGATGCAAATTGAACAAATAGAGGTACAAATTGTTCAAATATAAACAAAAACAAAAGCTTTCTCATGAATCTCTTCCCTTCGTGGGTTCAACATTTTCGCCCTCGGTCAGCTCGACAATCAAGGGCTCCATGACTTCACTACTTGATATCAAAATGGTACTTGGCTTGGTGGGACGGTTTGCTTTGGGCAACGACTTGAACATTCGAGTCGTCGATGGCTTCGGCGTTGAGTTGGCCTGACTTAAACTCTAGTAAAGCCTCGAGTCGGACATTCAAGGAGGAAGTGCCAAGGACCTCAAGCAGCTGCTCTTTGATTTCTTCATTATCTTTGTCTTTGGCTTCCAGTGTTTTCTTTAAGTCATCAATTTCCTCCTTGGGAAGTCCAAGGCTACTAACCAAGCTCAATACCTTTTCGTTTAACCTGTTTAGTGCATCAACCACATCATCGAGGTCCTTTTTCTTGTCATCTTTCTCAGCTTTAACCTTCCTAAGCTCTTCTCCAAGCTCCTTATTTTTCAAAAGCTCTTGCTCGTATTTGTGAGCAGCTTTGTTCGTGAAGAGATTGTGGAGTAAAAAAGCCTACATCACTAAAAATTTTATTATAAAACGATACGATTGAAGCCAACTAGATTGAACATGATTTGGCAATTTACTTATCCCATAGCCGTGGCCAATTCATTGTAGAACCAAGAAAGTGGCTTCCCACCGAGAAGTTCCTCGTCCTTATTGAAGTAGAAATTCATGGCTGCTCTTGTCGCCGCTTGTCTTGAATAATGCTGACATCTTCTGGGACATTGAGGGTTTTCTCAGGAAGCTTTGATTCGACGTCTCTGGTCGAAGTAGAAGGCTATGCCCTTTTCTTTTTCTTTAACGGTGGGGGCTGTATGTCAAAGGGAGGAGGTGGAGAAAGATCGAACAAATTGATTGAAGGAGCCACCTTTTTCTAGATCGAAGGTTCGCCAATATCGGTACTCTTCTTCGTTGCTTTGTCCACAACTTTCTTCTTCCTCATCTCTCCAATTGAAGACAATGTTACATTTATGGTTGATAGTGCAGCTTTTACGAGATGAACGTCTTCATCAGATAGAGGGGTAATATTAGGGCCAGCAATACGGGTTGCAACACGACAACACAATACGAATTTGACATGTTTTTTATGGGTTAGTGTCGAAAAATTTGACCACGAGTCATTTTAGTATCGACCTGAAACTGACCCGTCAAAAACGGGTCGTGTTTGGGTCAACCCATCTGACACTAAAATGACCCGTTTCTGACCTGTATTTAATTAATTAACTTTAAAAAAATTAATATTATTTCATATATAATATAAGCCCTCAAAAGATCAACCCCTACCTCTCTTATCAATCATCTTCTTATTGAAGTGGTATGAAACTCTTTTAATTTTATGTTTTTTTTAAAGTTATATATATTAATGTATGCGGGTCATAGGCGGATTGAGGGTCACAATGGGTTATGGGTCAAAAACAGGTTGTGGGCCACTATTTTTTGACACTGTGCATAAGGAACATGTTGACACGGGTCGTGTTCGTGTCAACTCGTATCAAAATAGGTCGTGTTAGGGTTGAGAATTCTCAACCCGTTTGTGTCATAGGTCGGGTTAGTGTCAACCTTATTTTTGTAAAAATTAACTCCAACTCAACACTAACCCAACCCGCCAACCCGTTTTGCCCCTAGGTAATATATTTAGATGGACCGTACAGCCGTTGAAGTACACCGTAGCATACAAAGACCCGATCGACTCGTTTTGAAAATTGAATAGGAATACCTGTTGGGATTTCTTTAAAGTGCTTCCAAATCGATGACTTCCCCACATCGAGTTATGAGATTTCAGCCCAAGTCTGATCCCTATAAGCAAGTAATGCATTCAACCTTGCTTGGAACCTCTTGTCGATTGGAGCTGGATGATTCAGCTTGTAACCTACAAAGAAAGACAACGCTGAATATTAGTTGAAATTATTACTCAAAATAAACAAACTAATGATGCTTACCAATGTGACCAAGAACAAATGGAAAACGAAATCGAGTAGCCAGTTTAGAAGAATCGCAGTTGATTGACATGAAGAAGTATCTCTCTTTCCAATGTCTATTTGCGTTTGCAAATTCTATGATGAGTTACTTCAACTGTTGGTACACAAAGTAAAAGCAACTAGAGCTTTTATTATTCGGCTTCAGATAATAGCATTAGAGAAAATCGTATATGTCAAAATCGATTCCAACCACCTCTATCAGGACCATAAAGGCAATAAGTAGTCCCCATTCAGCATGAGTTGAGTCATGGAGATGTAGAAGTGGCCGATGATCTCAATCATAAACTCTAGAATTGGCAGTCGAAGGCCAAGCTTGAACCATTTTGTATACACACAAAACCAATTGTCATTTTATGTATCTGCTCACTCCCTTGGATAGGGCAAACACATTTCGACTGACGTTGGGATTCTATACTTTGATCTTATCGTCAGCAAACCCCCCCTGTCAAGACAGACTCTGGATTCTTTGCAAAAAAAGATACTCCTTTGGTGGGAGAAATATACTTCCTTTTTTTGAGTGATTTGATTTGATCGACACTTGTAGAGGGACCTACTGGCTAATTTTGCTCTTCCCTAGTGTTTGATGCTTCTCTACTGGTCCCAGCACCACCAATTCTAAAACTTAACTTGATTATGGACTATTGATGATCATTTCATCAACTTCTCTTTCGTTGCTACTCGACCAAGGGTCTTCATTGCTGCTCGAGCTCGAATCGATGATAACTGCCTTTGACATTCTTACAAAAACAGGTTTTCCAAAGGAGATCTAGGGTTTTGAAGATCAAGAAGCCTAGGAATCCTAAAATATTAAAGGTTTCAACAGTTCGTAAGTGTTCTAAACTAGCAACAGCCAAACATGTCTAGCAATCGCTGATTTTCTCAAAAAATAAGGTATATTTTGTATCAAAATGCTTGGAATTAGATGAGAAATAAGATTACGAAAAGAAAATCGCAAGAAAATCAAAAGGAAAGAAGGAAATCTTGCCTATAAATCGTTGAGAAACTCTTAGAAACAGAGAGAAAATTGCCTTGAGTTTGAAGAAAGAAAAGCAAAATGAAGAGAAGAGAGAAAATGTATGTTATATATTACCTGAAGGTGTTTGATTGATGGTTAAGATCAATTTAGAACCATCTGATCTAAGGACTAGGATTTCACGTCTTTTTGAATTCCTACTCAAACCGAGGCGGTGTCCTTTCGAATTAGATGCATACGTCAGCGTTGCAGAGATATTTTAGAGCCTTCCAATCGCATTGCGACACTTGTTACAAGTAATTGAGTATCGCGATTTCTCTAGGAAGGGTAATGATTCAAGCATGGATGTGAGATTTCAATCAAGGTGACATGTCATCAAGCTAGAGCCTGACCCTTGATCACTCTTATAGTCAATTGCATTAGCTAAGGAGTAGGGGGCTAATTGTTGGGGTACAATTTAGGCGGGCCTAAATTGCCTACACGCCCAGACGGCCCAGTTATTAGATGGGTTGAGTAGATCAAAGTGAGTCAATTGATGCAAGAAAGCTGATCGAATTGACCTTTCATTTTTTTCAATTGGTTCGATTCTTGATGCATGGTATGAAGCATTTGGGTTACATCAACTACTCAAGTGTTCGTTAGGCTGAATCGATCACCACGAGTTGGCAGTTATCAACACAAACTAACGGTTACTGACACGTTTGATCATGAACCGAAGCGTGGGGGAGACATGATTCTTGCAGCCTATCACGGATCGACACGTGTCCCACTACTACAGTTGCTTTTAGTGCATTATCCCACTCTGCCAAATGGTTGGGAGCCATGATTCATCCTTATTCTCTGTATAAAGAGATGGTTGTTTAAGTGTACGAGATATAGAAGAACATACAGAAACTTTGCCCAATTGCTTTATCATCTCTTTTTTGCTCTCTTATAATTTGTACCTAGAATCTTTATTACAGTGCATTATAGTAGACGTCGCTCTTCTTTAACAGATTGAACTACTATAAAATCCTACGTGTGATATTCTTGTTTTTATAGCATTATTTATTATATTCATTGCACTTAGATCTGGCACATTTACTTGAGCTAATAGGTCTAATTAACAGTGATTTAAGAGCCCAAGTTCCTTAAACAGAATTCTAATGAATCTAAATTAGTATTGTCATATTTGATTGTAGATTCATCGTCTACACATGCCTTGAATAGATAATGAATAACCTTAAACTAAGAATCCTATAGTCCACATGTCTGCTCAGTGGAGTCCCAATATAGCGCCTAAGGGGAAAATGTTTTAAAACAATAAAATATGAGCGAAAGGCTTAGTAAGACTAAGCTTTTGAAAACAATAATTTAAATATAAAAATTTAACATTAACACATAAATTATGAAACACAATAAAGAAATAAGATTCATTCTTATCAATTTAGTCTTATTGTTCATCCATAAATAAATTCATTATTGTCATCTTGGGCAAACCATTAATATCACCACCGTGTAGCCCAACTGAGTTTCAAGACCTACCCTTAAGATTGCACTCTACAACCTGATCTCTGAGTATGGCCTCATGCTCTAATGTACAAGTATCATTATCCAAATCTCATATTATCGAGTTCTCTCATTTTTATTTATTATTTCATTCATTATGATCATTCATTATTCAACAAATAATGGAAACAACTAATTAAATTCATTTTAATCATTTCTTGAAAACATTTTGAAAAGAATCACTTTGTGGTCAAAACCCCTTTTAAATTATGGCTACTAAAGAAAGAGGTATAGAGTCTTACCTCGATATCCTGTACCAAAGCCTAACACCGTAATCTTAACCCACTATATGTTAGCTCCATGGAACCATGAACAACCTTGAATTTAAGCTTGAAATTAAGTTTGTGGAGGCCTAATCTTGCTTCTAAGCTTCCAATCTAGCTAAAAATCGAAGCTTTTTGCTCTTTTTTTTTTTTGAAATCAAAATGAGAGAGAGAGAGAGAGAAACAGGAAGAGAAAGAGAGAGCAAGTGAGAATGAGCTAAGGGTGAAGGGGAAAAAGGGGAAAGAGAGAAATGTATAGAAGGGCTGAGTGGTTTTTCTGTTATAAAACATGTCCTGCGCAAGGTTTTCAAAGTGGGACATGTTGGTCATTTAAGAAATTGTTTTGTTTTAAAATTCAAAATAACAAATAAAAATAATTAAATGTAAAATAAATTTAAAAATATCACAAAATAATTAAATTTAAGTTCAAATCTACATTAAGGCATATCAATCCACCATTTGGACACTAATCGCACTAAATTAATTTCTGGGTGCTAAAATGTTAGGGTTGTATTTTGACAATGCTACAGGGTAAGAAACCTCATGTTATGAATTTCTATTCTTTTGGTTTTGCTAAGTAAATTGAAGTTGGATATATATGTGTGCATGCGTATAAATAAGTGCATGAAATTATATATTTAGGTTGATGAGATTTCTTAGAAAGATATAGGCATGTTAGGAGTAAAGCTCTAACTTATTTTGTTATGTTATAGATAGACTTAAAAACCTTCAAGAAGTTTTCTTTAACATTGAGTCTTAATCTTTAAAGCCATATGCAAAAGTTTAAAAACATTTTTCCAATTAGGTTGTGTATCATCGAACAATTTAATTTCTCATTCTTAGGAACTTATTAACAACGCTAAAGTGTCATCGTTCTCTTAAATGAATTTATAAAAGATCCAACAAACAGAAAATAGTTGTTCAGATTAGGTAGGCACCTAATCAACGAGCTCATCGAACGAAGTGCGAGGAGCTTATGTTTGAGAAACATCATTACTTAACGTAAGTAAAGTATTAACCTACAATGTAAGTGATGTGTGGTAACCGTGTGATAATGCATGGCTATGAATCGTGGTCATGATTACTTTGAAATATTCAATTTATCGATCAAAAGAAATGTCGTATGGTCTCATTGTTGCACTCATTCATCATAATATGGATGTTGATATGAATACATGCAAGTTGTTTTGCTCTTGAATTGCTATTGTTGGGGGTGTGCTTGGTATGCTCTCACAAAAAGACGTACCTCAGCTATTCAGCCATACTATTCGGCCAGAAGCCTCTATAGAACAAATCCATAACTCCCACATGATTAGCATTTTCTCTCGAGGTACTCCATAAGGCCCCCACTAGCCACAACATAAGATGTCATCTCCTCGAGAAGTATGCGTGCTTAGGATGGTCAGATGAAGCCTTTATCTAGGCTACTACTCGCTTTGCAAGATCAACACATGGCCTCCTATTAACCCTCAGACGAAAAACTGACCTTTCAAGGATCGTGACACTTGTCACCTGCTACCTGACACTACGTGATAAGAGACACTAGTCGCAGGTCAAACCTACCTAACACTCGATCTAAGTGGCAGCCTATAAATTTAGCGCATTTACTATACTTAAAGGTAAAGTGCTCTTTCCAACTGAATTTTGCTCCCGAACTCAACCAAACAGGTACCTAACTTGAGCGTCGGAAAACCTTTGGCCAACACCACACTAGTGCCCCCTTGATCTCCAAAGTGTCCATCTTCTTATGTAGGCCCATCTTGGGAGGTCAGGATGAGTAGGAAAGGCTGTCTGACCACCTTGTACAGCAGCACGTGGCATTGATCTCCAACAAATCAATGCTAAACATCAACATTTTGATGCTAGAAGGAGGGCCCTGTGCCTTTCCAACAACCTTACTCGACATCCACATCAGTCAACCACCACACTCAGCATGGTTACAAGAGGAAATTCTCCAGACGAGGGTGCCCGATAAGATAGGTTAGGAAACGCCTAGAATAAGAACAAGAATAGACCTTACGGGAGGCCTTAGGTAGCGAGGTCCTGATCAAAAGGCCAAGGCAATGAAGCCAAATCCATGAGTTGACCGCTGCGGTTTGCCTACTTACGTAGAAAATGGCACAACAGCCACCCCTCACTCTCCTTTCTCTAGCCCAGGAAGGCCAGGCAGGTGGTTAAGTAAGGCCGAAGGGTGGCTCTTAGAACGAAGAAGATTCCAAACATACTAGACTATAGGCCTTGAAAGGCATAACCGAGAACAACAGGCTTGTTTAAAAAGGCAGACTCGGTCCTTGAGAGGGCAAGATCGTTCCCCTCAAGGCTTCCGAGCTTTAGTCTTTAATAAACTTAGGGACTAGGGGTCTCACCCCTCCTAGGATAAACCGAAGGAAAGAGATACCAGGATAGAGGGTAGAGCCTAGTGTAGGGTGGAGGGTGGAACTACCCAAAGACGGCAACAGTTGCTAGTTATGAGACTGTAGTGGTGGATTCACCAGATCAAAAACTGTTGTTATGGAGTCGATAAGGGTGGCATGTTGGACCCGCCCTTCACTGACGTCATCATGTGGGCCTTCATGCCAAACAAGTTTAAGATGCTATAGATTAAAGCCTACAATGGAACGATAGACACCGACAAATACTTAGAATTATTCAAGGGCTGCATGATGCTCTAGAACGTAGGTGATGCCACCATGTGCAAGGCATTCTCACTCACTTTGACTGGCTTAGCTCAGCAGTGGTTCTGCCATATTGAGTCGGGCACCATGTCCTCATTCTGCTAGCTGTTGGATGTTTTTTCAGCTGCCTTTACCACATCCTGATTTAAGAGGAAGAAGATTACCCACCTCAACACCATTAATGAAGGTGACAGGGACATGCAAGACTACATCAGCTGCTTCACCTGAGTAGCGTTAAAGATGAGGCACCTAGAAGATTAGACTTTAAAGCACTTCTTCCCTGTAGGGCTAAAAAACAAAGGCTTAATCTGGTTGCTCGCCCTTGAGTAGCCAAGCATGTTTTCCCAAATACTTGGCTATGCCTGGAGGCATGCCAACATTGCCAACTACATGAAAAGCCGCCAAGAAGAAGAAGATAGTGGCAACAAAAAGTGCAAAAAGCAAAAAGATCGACCCAAGCAGTCTAAGCCTGACCAGAACAAAAAACCTAAGACTGATAAATCTAGAGTCCTAACTGGGAAATTCTAAAGCTACATACCCTTGGTAGCCACTATCGATGAGGTGCTAAACCAACGAACCTTATTCATGAATCTGCCTCTATTAAAGGAGAATAGAGCGAAGAAAGATCATAATAAATATTGTAACTTCCACAAAGATATCAAACACAAGACTTAAGATTGCATTCAACTAAAAGATCAAAAAGAAAAGCTCATCTAGGACGGGCATCTCAGAGAATTTATTGAGAAAGTCTTGACCCCTGGCACCAATGCTAAGAGAAACGATTAGCTAACCTAAGAAGGTTAGCCTAGAGTGCATAATACTGACAATTGGAACTGTTAGACATAGTGCTCTAAGGAGTAAAATGTTGTAATATATTTTTGGAGATATTGTATCAATAAAGAGTTTATTTATTATTCATATATCAAATGTTGTACTTTTTATGTTCATTTCTGTTAAATGTATGATAAGTAAACAAAAGTCTGAGACTATTGGTCTAAACTTTGAGAATCGTGCATATGATGGATAGATTATGCAAGATACATGAATCTTGAAGGTGATGGTCTAAATCATAAGATCCACAATCACGAGAATAAAATTAGGTGCATTTTTCATGCTAAGATTGTTATGTTGTTTACATCTCTAACAGGAGATCGCTTGTCTTGGTCATCAGGATAGGACTCCACGAGTACAAACATTGGTGCATTGTCATAGGTGGCAATGTAGTAGATCGGGACATAAAAGTTGAATTGATTGGGTTAATAATTCCATTTATGCAAACCAAATTACTTTAAATAATCATATGTATTATGTCTTAATCCTAAAATGACTAATGAGCTCGTATTCTTAACTTATGTTTTTTGATGTACCAAAGATTGACATCCTTACTTAATGATGACAGGCATACGGATACATTGGAGACACGGATCTTGATTTACATAGACTTATTATCCATAAATATAGAATCCATAGCTCTTTTGAAGAGTTAATGATACTCTCTTATATACATTATCCTATAATTGGAAGACTAGAGCGCTCAACCATTTAGATACATAGGTGTAATTGAAAGGTATACTATATATGGATAGTAAGTATTCCAATGGTGTGGTAATGGAACGTAAGATAAAAATAATTAGGAAGGTAAAATAGAACTTATCTTTAAGCTGATTATGAATATCCTATGAGGATATAACACATTATGATATGTCATGGATGGTTAGCTCAGTGAAGCTTCGTAATTTTATATAGTTAGAGAATGTAGCTCTAAACTTTTAGTGGAGTACTATTAAAGTTGATAATAATAAAATATGTATCTAGGATATTGTATTTTATAATTATAGGAGCTTGAACTATATATGTCTATTGGGTCCCCTATGCTAGCTCATTATAAATCCTGTAACCATACAACATGTGTTTGCTACATATTAGTGACTTATGTTAAATCATTAGATTGGCTGAAATTCAATAAGATTAGAATTAATAATTCATGTTAGTTTATTGGTTGAATTAATTTTTTAAATTAATTGAAGAAAAACATGTTGAATTACTTGGATAGTATTTTATTTTCTATGGGATTATCTGGATATGACTGTTTTAATCAAACAACTTCTCTATTGGGTTATTTGAATTAAAACTAAGGCTCTATCTATGATTCTCGAGTGAAAAATATGATATTCTTAGGGATCAAGATTATCGTAAGTTCGGCAGGTTGATGGAAAACTTCGACTTGTCGATGGAATAAGTTCGGCAGGGTGATCTCCCATATCCGCTTGCTAATCGTGCAATAATATGTATATATGTTTTTGACGTGTTTTTCATGAGAAGTTTATCTAAACTCGATTTTTGAGGCCTAATCTGATAAGCTTTGACCCAAAATTTGACAACTATGACTAGTGGTGAGTTTCTTAGTTATTTAGATCATTTGAGAAGGAAAGAGTGGGTACATTAGTCTAAGAAACTCTAAAACTCCCCGAGAGCTATTGTTCAACATCAAGAACCATAGTTTTGGGTATTCTCAAGTGGTTAGAAGGAGAGTCATCAAAGAAAAAGCTATGCAACATGTGACCACCCATACTCCGATTGTTGATAAAGAGTAGCAAAGAAGACCAGTTGGTTGAAGCTCTTCTACGACGTTCTTCTTTTCACAGATTGCTGCTACTTTCAGTTCACAAAAGAGGTTAATAAGATCTATTGTTGATTTAAGTATTTAGCATGTTAAACTTATGTTTTAGAAAATACTCTTATTTAAAATTTCAATGCGTGCTCATTTTCCAACAATTGGTATTAGAGATTGGTTTTTATGTTGATTTTTGGGTTTGTGATCATGCTATATACATGAATTATATGATCTCATTCTCTCCTATACTTGAATTTAATTTTTATGGGGTTGACACTCTACGGTTTCTATGTAAATAAATGTTGTCATGAGATTATATGATGAATGTTTAATTAATTATGGTTAATTAAATTACTATTTAATTACTTAATTAATTAATTTACGCCAGTGATGATTTCTTAAAAGTTAGAATGTGCATCTAGGTTTTTCATGCAATTAGATGGCGGTCTATCATCATAGTCTATGAATTATTATTTTAATTTTAAATTTGTAAAATTTTGTGATTAAATAATCATTCAAAATGAAGACAGATCTAGAAGATAGAGACGATAGGAGTTTCCATTTTTTTGTGTTTATAAATTTTTATATTTTTGAACTATTGAAAATAAAATTGAGAAACTACCTTAGACACTATTTTTTGAAAACACGCGAGTTCAACTCGTTCGACGGGCTGATGGTCACAGACCAGCAGGTCAAACTTCTAGTTCCACAAGTCGGTAGCGAGATAGAATGTTTTTCAAAAACGGTGCATTTTTTGATGCAGTTTTCTATTTTATTTTTGAGACAGTTATAAGAAACATGAAATTTTATGATGACCAGAAAAATAAAACTTTTGATCTATGAGGGATTAAATAATTAAAGATGGATGCCACATGAAGAATGATACAATTTGAAAATACAAGATGATAAATCGATAATATGTTTCGATTGCTTTTGAAATCTTTATTTTCTTTTCTCTAGGATAGAACCATGATATTACGGCTATTTATTTATTATTTTGCCATGGCTTTGCTTGTTGCTTTGCTTGGCTGCATTATAATATGATGTTGATAACATACCATGTAGAATTGGGAGTGCTGCTCATCAAAAATTGTTCATGCATATTAACATAAAACCTTGACTTTTAAAATATTGAGTGGGAGAAAGTTTTCGAAGAGAGGACCTACGACCTCCATCGTTGGTCCATAGGTAGCACATGATAATTCTGACCCCTATGAAAAGATTTCGTCATGTACTAAGTTGGATCTCCAATGTGATAATTTATTTTAGCATAATTTATCATTGCACATCCTTAGGTGGTGATTATAAATCATGGATAAAATAGTTGAAATGATGGTTATACACTCAAGATTAATTTTATTATTAACTTCCCTTAGGAGCTCTGTTAATGAAATTAATGGCCAAAGTAAATTATTATTGATATATGCTAGATTAGACGGGTCTTGAATGACATATATTAATCGGAGGGGATCCATGTTCCTAATTGAATTTGGCAAGTCTCCCTTCGTCAGCTTGTTGGATTTTAAGCAGGGAGTTATCATTGTAACTTTGTGATTTTTTCAAGGTTTTGACGTATAAACACAATTGTATATTTATTTGTTTGTATTATCTTACTAAACTTTTATTGAATGTTTGCTTATATTTGGTATATGAATTTTTATTATAGATTAAAATGTCTAAAAACGCTTTATTATCGATACTCCATAAAAACATGTTAACTGGCGAGAATTACAACAAAAGGAAAAGGAACCTGAATATTGTCCTTTCCTTTGAGAAACTAAAATTTATGCTGACAACACCGTATCCTCCTAAACCTACTAGGGATTCCATTAATGAAAAAATCCAAGTATATGATCACTAGAAAGATGCTAATAATCAGGCCCGCTGTTATGTTATGGTTAGCATGAATAACGTGTTGCAGGCTCAACATGAAGATTATGAGACTATGATGTAGATCTTGGATAATCTTGAACACATGTTTGGAGGCCAAGTCCTAACAAAATGGCAAGGGGCTCTTCAGAAACTCTTAAACCACAAGCTAAGACTAGGAATTCCTATGAATAAGCATATGATGTTGGTCATGGGTTACCTTATTGAGGCTTAAACCCATGAAACTGATATCGATGTTGAGTCATAGATGATTATGGTTTCTGAGACTCTATCAAAAGACTTCATCACATTTAGAGCTTCATATAATTTAAGCAATAGATAGGATGTGACCTTGATTGAGTTGATGAAGCAGTTACATGAGTTTGAAAATCTGATCAGGGAAACTCCTACTAGTGGTAAGGCTAACTTGGCAACTACGTTTGGTTCCAATCCTAACCTAGGAAATGGAAGGGAGTAGAGGGCTAAGAATGGGAAGTCTTTTATGTCGACAAAAGTTAAGGATAAGAAAAAGAAAAAGAAGAACCCAAAAATGTTGAAGTACTTTTTCTATGGGAAAGTTGGACACATTAAGAAAAATTGCAAGGACTTTATTTCTTGAGGAGGTAAGTATGAACTTCTAGTTATTGAAACTTGTTTAGTTCAGGAATCATGTGACACTTGTGTCATAGATTCGAGAGCAACTAATTGTGTTTCTTTGTAGGAGTTCAAGGAAATGACAAGTCTACTGCATGAGGACTTTACGTTACGGATGGGCAATGGATCATACGGGTCCTTAGTATTAGCTGAAGTAGTGGGAGACATCTATGTTTATTTTCATAATTATAGGATTTTAGTTTTGAAAGATTGTTTTTATGTTCCTAGACTGAAAAGGAATTTAATATCTATAGCTTGTTTATTTCAAGACTCTTATTCGGTATTTTTTAATAATAAAGTGGTGATTTGTAAAAACAAATCTTTTATCTGTGATGGATGGATGCAAAACAATCTCTATTTTATCAACCTAAGATAGACATGCTACTTAACGCTGAGGTTAATGATAATAACCTAAGTCTTATCTTTGGCATTTGCGATAGGTCATATTAGCCTAAATAGGATTCAAAGGTTGGGAAGGGATGAACCTTTAAGTCACTTAGAGGTGGAATCTATACCACAATGTGAATCTTGTTTTGAGGGCAAAATGACCATTTGGGTCTAAGAGCAATAGGGCTGACGGAGTTCTAAAACTTGTGTATAGTGATTTTTATGGTCCCATGAACATTTAGGCACATGGAAGGTATGAGTACTTTATCACTTTTATTGATGATTACTCAAGATATGGGTATGCCTACCTAATGCATCATATAAGCGAAACTTTTGACAAGTTCAAGGGGTTTTGGGATGAAGCAGAAAAGATATTAGATAAATCCATAAAGACACTTCGATCAGATTGAGGTGGTGAATACCTCTCCAATAAGTTCTTGGAACACTTATTAGGGAATGGGATTTTATCCCATTTGACTACGTTGGGCACTCCGCAGCAAAATGGCATAGTTGAGAGAAGAAATAAGACTTTGTTGGACATGGTTAGGTCTATGATAAGTTACATTACCTTTATCCTTTTCGGGATATACACTATAAACTGCATGTTATATTTTGAACAATATGCCTTTAAAATTGGCTCCTAAAACTCCTCACAAGTTGTGGACAGGTAGGAAGACATCTTTAAACCATATTTGTATATAGGGATGTCCAGCTTATGTCCTATATAAGGAAGCAAACAAGTTAGAAGCACATTCAAAAGTTTGTATATTTGTAGGATATCCAAAAGGGACTAAAAGGGGGGTTATTTCTACAACCTAAAAGAAAATAAAGTCATGGTTTTAACAAATATAACATTCCTTGAGGAAAGTTACGTGAACGACTTTAAGCTTCAAAGTAAAGTGGTACGTGAGGAGTTGGCAAGTGATTCGATCACTCCAAAAGTTCCAGTTGAAACCAATCCAATCAATGTAGAAAAACCAAACGAACAACAACCTAAGGGGCTTTGGAGTAGTGGGAGGATCGAGCGTCAACCCGAGAGGTATGTGTTTAATGGTGAAGCCTACTTAGCTGAACCGGTTGAACTTGACAAGGATCCTTACACTTATGCAGAGACTATCAAGGATGTTAATTCAAAGCTTTAGATAGAAGCCATGGATACTAAGATAAAGTCTATGGAGACTAATTGGGTTTGAGAACTTATGGATCTTTCCAAAGGGGTAAAACCTATAGGGTGTAAGTGGATTTATAAGAGAAAGAGAGGAGCAGATAAGAAAGTCAAAACCTATAAGGCTAGACTGGTAGCTAAGAGATACATATAAAAGAAATTAATCGATTACAAGGAAACCTTTTTGCCTGTAGCCATACTTAAGTCCATTTGCATTCTCTTATCCATAACTACCACTCTCGACTAAGAGATTTGGCAAATAGATGTCAAGTCGGCCTTTCCAAATGGTTATCTTGATGAGTTCATATATATGGTGCAGCCAAATAGGTTCAAGGCTAGGGGTCAAGAGGGTAAAGTCTGTAAGCTACTAAAGTCAATTTATGGACTTAAGCAGGCTTCCCGTTCTTGGAACATAAGCTTTGATAAGGTGATCATGACTTATAGGTTTGGACAAAACATGGATGAACCATGTGTTTATAAACACATTATGGGTGGAAAGGTGATTTTTCTACTGCTCTATGTAGATGACATCTGCTAATTAGCAATGATGTTGAGACATTATCATCGGTCAAATTATGGTTGACTAAGTAGTTTGATATGAAAGACTTGGGTTAAGCTAATTATGTTCTTGGTATCTAGATCTTTCGGGATAGGAAAACCAAAATAATAGCTTTACCCCAAGCTACATACATAGATAAAATTCTAGGGAAGTATGCAATGCAGAATTTTAAGAACGATGGGTAATTATCTAGTCTGGAATTACTCTTTCTAAAAAAAACTCACCAAAGTCTGATGAAAAAATAGAATACATGAAGAAGGTGCCTTATGCTTCGGCAATGGGTAGTCTCATGCATGTTATGCTTTGCACTCGACTGAACATTTGTTATGTAGTCGGGATAGTAAGTCGATTTTAGTCGGATCTAGGACCGAACCAATAGGTTGCAGTCAAACATATTTTCAAATACTTGAGAAGGACTAGAGGATATGTGCTTATGTATTCGGGTGAGGATTTAACACCTTTAGGATATATTGATTCGAATTTTCAATCCTATCTAAATCCAAAAAGATCGACTTCTGGCTCTATGTTTACTCTAGGCAGTGATGCCATTGTTTGGAGAAGTGTCAAGTAAGAATGCACTTCAGATTCAACGATAAAGGCCGAGTATGTGGCAGCTAATGATGCTTCAAAAGAAGCAGTGCGGCTCTGCAAGTTCTTTAGGGATCTTGAGGTAGTTCTTAGTATGGATAAGGTGGTATCGCTGTATAGTGATAACACTGTGGTGATAGCTAATGCTAAGGAACCAAGGTTTCACAAAAAGAGTAAGCATATTCATTGGAAGTATCATGTGATAAAGGACTTTATTAAGGGCGAGCATGTTGTAGTATGCAAAATCGCATTGAGAACAATTTAGCTGATCCTTTCACGAAGACACTAACAACGAGAGTTTTTGAGAAGTATGTGGAGGCTATAGGGATGCGAGATATGCCACATTTGCTCACTTAGTGCAAGTGAGAGATTGTTAGACATAGTGCCCTAAGGAGTTACATGTTGTAATCTGTTTTTGGAGACATTTTATCAATAAAGAGTTTATTTATTATTAATATACCAAATGTTATCCTCTTTATGTTCATTTCTATTAAATGTATGATAAGCAAATAAAAGTCTGAGACTGTCAGTCTAAACCTTATAGAATCGTGTATATGATGGATAGATTATACGGAAGATATAAATCTTAAAAGTGATTGTCTAAATCATAAGATCCGCAATTGAGGGAATAAAGTTGGGCGTTTTATTCATGCTAAGATTGCTATGTTGTCAACATCTCTAACATGAGAGGGCTTGCTTTGGTCATTGGAGTGGGACTCCGCGAGTAGAAACATTGGTGCATTGTTATAGGTAATGATGTATTGGATCGGAACATAAAAGTTAAATTGATTTAGTTAATAATTCTATTTGTGAAAAATCAATTCACTTTAGACAATCATATGTATTGTGTCTTAATCCTTAAATGATTAATGAGCTGGTATTCTTGACTTATGTCTTTTGGCGTACCAAAGGGTGACATCCTAACTTAATGATGGTATGCATACTAGTATGTTGGAGACATGACTCTTGATTTACGTAGACTTATTATTCATAGATATGGAATTCATAGCTCTTTTGTAAAGTTAATGATATTTTCTTTTATGTATTATCCTATAATTAGAAGATTGGAGCGCTTAACCATCTGATACATAGGTATAGCCGAATGGTATACTATCTATGAATAGTAAGTATTCCAATGGTGTGGTAATGGAACTTAAAATAAAAATAATCAAGAAGGTAAAATGCAATTTATCCTTAAGCCAATTATGAATATCCTATGGGATATAACACATTATAATATGTCATGGATGGTTAGCTTCTTAAAGCTTTATAATTTTGTATAGTTCGAGAGCGCAGCTCTAAGCTTTTAGTGGAGTAACATTAGAGTTGATAATTATAAAATATATATGTAGGATATTGTATTTTATAATATATTTTATAATTATAAGAGCTTCAACTATATATGTCCATCGAGTCTTTTTTGGTAGCTCATTATAAATCCTGTAATGATTATAAAATATATATGTCCATTAGGTCTCTTTTAGTGGAGTAGCATTAGAGTTGATAATTATAAAATATATATGTAGGATATTGTATTTTATAATATATTTTATAATTATAAGAGCTTCAACTATATATGTCCATCGAGTCTCTTTTGGTAGCTCATTATAAATCCTGTAATGATTATAAAATATATATGTCCATCAGGTCTCTTTTAGTGGAGTAGCATTAGAGTTGATAATTATAAAATATATATGTAGGATATTGTATTTTATAATTATAAGAGCTTGAACTATATATGTCCATCGGGTCTCTTTTGCTAGCTCATTATAAATCCTGTAATGATACGGCATGTTTTTCTTACATATTAGTGACTTATATTAAATTATTAGATTGTCTAAAATTCAATAAGATTAAATTTAATAATTCGTGTTAGTTTATCGGTTGAATTAATTTTGTAAATTAACTAAAGAAAAACATGTTGAATTGTTTAGATAGTATTTTATTTTCTATGGATTATCTGGATATGACTGTTTTAATCAGACAACTTCTCTATTGGGTTATTTGAATTAAAACTATGGCTTTATCTAAGATTCTCAGGTGGAAAATAAGATATTCTTTGGGATCAAGATTATCGTAAATTCGATAAACCAATGGGAAACTTCGGCTTGTCGATGGAGTAAGTTTAGTAGGCTGATCTTCCATATCTACTTGTCGATCATGCAATAATTTGTATACACGTTTTTGACACATTTTTTATAAGAAGTTGATCCAGACTCAAATTTTGAGGACTAATCTGATAAGGCTTAATCCCAAATTCGACCACTATGAATAGGGGATGAGTTTTTTTGTTATTTAGATCATTTGAAAAGCAAAGAGTGAGTACTCTAGTTTGAGAAACTCTGAAACTCTCTGAAAGCTATTGTTCAACATTAAGAACCTTAGTTTTGGGTATTCTCATGTGGTTGGAAGGACAGTCATTGGAGGAAAAGCTATATGATATATGACCACCCACACTCCGATCGTGCATAGAGAATAACAAAGAAGACCGGTTGGTTAAGGCTTTTCTGGGACGTTCTTTTCTTCACAGATTACTACTGCTTTTTGGTTCACAAAAGAGGTTAGTGAGTCTGTCATTGATTTATGTATTTAGCATGTCAAATTTGTGTTTTGGAAAATACTTTGATTTAATTTTTTTTTGAAATTCCGTTGTATGTTCATTTTCCAACAGGAACACCCTAGACCCGCAGAACATTGTACACATGATCTTCAGAGGGCCAGTTACTGGGGACACCGTAAGTGGCCACCAGGCTTATGCTTAGGAAGCTAGGCTCGTCGAGTGAGAGGACCTTATGAATATGTCCGAGCATATTAATATAATCTACCTACAAGAGGATGTTGCCATTTCCTTCACGGGAGAAGAAGCGGATAGGCTCATTCATCTGCATAATGATGCTCTGGTATGCAAGCTACAAATAGCCAATAACATAGTTCATCAGGTGCTAATTGACAATGGCAATTTGACTGATATTTTATTCAAGCAAGCATTCGACAAGCACAAGATCAGCAACGCCAGACTAGTCCTAGTCCAGACACCCCTATACGGCTTCTTAGGGGAGTGTGTCTGAGTGTCAGCATGATCCACCTGCCAGTCACATTCGGCGAAGGTAGTGCCCGAGTAACACATCTTGTGCAATTCCTCGTCATTGATAAGCCTTCTCAGCATAATATCATCATTGGGCTACCAACTTTTAATGCTCTTAAGGCTATAGTCTCAACCTACCACTTAACAATGAAATTCCCAACTAAGAGTCTCGCTAAGGTGATAAGGTTGAGACCAAAGGGTTCCTGAGAATGCTACGTCAAGGCCATAAAAGAAGCAATAGCTCGGCGTTTCAACATCTCGGCCATTTTCAAAGTGGATGAGATAGAGTTCTCTACTAAGTAAAAGCCAAAAATGTTATCCAACCTTGACCCACGGCTGCCCAAGGAGGAGGTGCAAGCTACGCCTGTAAAAGACTTGGTGCCATATCGCTTGGACCTCAAACATTCCAACTAAATAGTCATGTTCAACTGTCATCTAAAGCCTAAGATCTGCATAGACCTAGAGAAGTTCCTAACAGAATATCTAGACATGTTTGCCTGGTCTTATAAAGGCATGCCTAGGATTGACCTGAACATTATCAGCCATCATCTAAATGTTAATCCCGTGCACAAGTAGGTCATCCAAAAGAGAAGAGCAATTAATCTAAAGAGGTATGATGCCATCAACGAGGAAGATTAGAAGCTCCCAAAGGCTGGAATTATCTAGGAAGTTACGAATCTAGAGTGGCTGGTGAATGTGATCTTGGTCAAGAAGGCAAACAAGAAGTGGTGGGTCTGTATGGATTTTACAGACCTAAACAAAGCCTGCCTGAAGGATTGCTTCCTGGTGCCCCAAACAGACAGCTAGTAGACGTGACTATAGAGCATAAGTTGTTGAGCTTTATGGATGCCTATTTAGGGTACAATCAGATCAGGATGGTTGAGGAGGATCAAGTGAAGACTATGTTCACCATGGACTAGGGGTTATTTTGGTATGTAATCATGCCATTTAGACTAAAGAATATCGGATCCACTTACCAATGCCAGGTGAACAAGTTGTTTGCTCAACAGATTGGGAAGACTAAGGAGATGTATGTTGATGACATGCTTGTCAAGTTAGTCCGAGCAACCGATCACATTGCCGATCTTCGAGACAACTTTGACATACTTTGAGAATACAAGATGAAACTCAATCCAGCCAAGTGTGCACTTAGAGTAGAGTCTGGCAAGTTTCTCAGATTCATGGTCAACCATCACGCAGCTAAAGCCAAAGCTGTAGTGAACATGCATGCTCCCTGAACAGTCAAAAAAGTCCAGAAGCTGACCGGTATGATCATGGCCTTATCTGGATTCGTTTTTCAGTCCACCGACAAGTGCCAACCTTTTTTCTAGACAGTCAAGGGGAGGTTTGAATGGAGCAGGGAGTGTGAGGAAGCACCTAAGAACCTTAAGAAAAATACTTGGCCACACTCTTGTTCTTATCCAAACCTCTGCTGGGAGAGATATTGTACGCCAACCTAGTGGTGTTCAAGAAAACAATCAGCTCAGTCCTCACCTGAGAAGAAGAAAGCATCCAAAAATCGGTCTACTACACCAACGAAGTATTTTAGAGAGTCGAGGAGAAGTACCCTCTACTAGAAACATTGGCCCTTGGTCTTTTCACCTTTGCCTGAAAGCTCTGACCATACTTTCAAGGGCATACGATTCGAGTCCTGACCAAATATCCCTTGCACCAGATCCTTCACAATCCAGAAATCTCTGGTCGGATGGCCAAGTAGTCTATAAAGGTCGGAGAATTCGACATACATTTTGTGCTTGAATGGCCATAAAATCACAAGCTTTGGCTAACTTTATAGCAGCGTTTATAGATGTTGGATAGACCACTCCTTGGGCAGAGAAGGCACTTGTCGAAGATTTTGACTCAACCAGCAATAGTACAACCAGACTGCAACCTAAATGCATTTGTTGACGGATCATCAAGCATGATAGGGTCGGGTGTTAGTCTCATCCTTATCAGCTTTGACGGCTACAAGGCCAACTATGCACTTTGGTTGAATTTCAAGGCCTCCAACAACGAGGCCAAATATAAAGCACTAAAAGCTGGTCTCTAGATTGCATAGGAGCTCGGAGTGGATTGCATCTACATTCACAGTGACTCTATACTCATTGTCTAGTAGGTAATCGATGTATTCCAAGCCTGAAGAATGCATGGTAGCCTATCTAAGTGAAGTCAAAACTTGCTTGGGTAGTTCAAGAGTTACTCATTCATTCAAATCTTGAGAATAGAGAATGCGAAGGTTAACATACTTGCTCGGCTACCCTTAAGCCTTGAAAACAACAACCTAATGTTTGTTATGATTAAGAGGTTAGCTGAGGCGGGCATCAGGAAAGAATTAGTCAGTGAAGCCAACGACCAGATAGGAACTTAGATGGACCTAATCATCCAATACCTAACCATAGTTGGACTACCTGGTGTCTAAAAGGAAGCCTGGTGAATTCATAACATCTTGGCCTGGTATTTGATGATCTAGGGAAGTGTTTTTCGACACAGCTACACTGCGCTCTAACAAAGGTGCGTTGGACTTTAAGAGGCTCAGTACTTGATGGAAGAAATCCACAACGAGTTGTGTGGAAATCATGTAGGGGGACAATCCTTGTCTTTAAAGTGCCTTCGCTATGGCTACTACTAGCCAGCCATGGAACATGATTACAAGGAGGACACCAGTAAATGTCTCAAATGCCAGTAGTGTGCTTGGACAATCGAGCGCCATGCCAAACCATTCAACTCTGTCATGTATGCCTAGCCATTTTCTAATTGGGGCATTGATCTGATCGGCCCTCTTCCTACAGCCCAATCATAATTCAGGTATTGTATATTGGCCATCAATTATCTCATCAAATGGGTTGAAGTTAAGCCTTGCACAGACATAACCAAGGCTAAGTGCACCAACTTTATCTAGAAGAACATAATTTACCGATATGGTGTTCCATACACGATAATGACCAACAATGCCAAGCAATTCGAGGCAGTAAGTCTCCTTAAAATGTGTAGGTAGCTGAGTATCAAGAAGATGTTCTCCTTGCTAGGCTACGCTCAAAGCAATGGAGAAGTTGAGGCTACCAACAAGACCATAAATGACAACCTCAAGAAGAAACTAGAAGGCCTTAAGGGTGCCTAGATTGATAAGCTTTCAAAGGTGCTCTGGGCAACAATTGACAGAATAACCACCAAGGAAACTCCTTTCTCTTTGGTCTACAGAGCTGAGGCTGTTATCCCTGTCAAGGTTGGCTTACCAAACTATAGAGTGGAACACTATGAGCGGCAAAACACTGAGCTTAGGATGGCTGAGCTCTATCAACTAAAAGAGAAGAAGGACATCGCTTTCATCTAAACTGCAGCTTGAAATCAAGTTGTTGCTTGATACTACAATAAGTGTTTGCAACCGAGAAGTTTTAAAGTTGAGGACTTGGTCCTAAAGAAAGGTACCATTCAATAGTTAGGTTTGGATCCTTTAGATCAAAATAGGATGGCCTATTCAAAGCGGTCAGCATTGACTAAAGGAAGTGTGCTCGTTCACCCATAGAGTGCCAAGCACCTGAAGAAATCACTACAAGAAATTTTTTATTACACGACCTTTATTTAACAACCGTTTCTTAAAAACCATCATGGTAAGGCGAAAAAAAGCGTAGCAAGTTACGCCTACAAAAATGAAGACAGTCGTGGAACGGGACGGGAGCTACCACGATGGTTTTTTGAAAAACCGTCATGGAATAGGAGAGCTACCATGACGGTTTTTCAAAAAACCATTGTGGTAGACTTAAGTGCATTCCACGATAGTTTTTAACAAAACCGTCTTGGTAGCTTACTTAAAACCCCTTTTTCCCACCTTGACATTCAGACACAATTCAAAAACTCACTTCTCAAATATAAACACAGACCTGTTTGAATCAACTGCCGTCGTCCCTTTCTTCCTCCACATTCCTTAATCTCAGCCAAAATTGTAAGTTTTTGTTAGAAATTGATAAATTGTTGTTGATTGTGTTGTATAATTAATCCAAAATTGATAGATAGTTATTGATTTTGTTGTTTATTCCATGAAATTTGTATTGTGGATCATGGGTATGATTTCTTTGTTTTATGACGAGTATGTGTAACTTGTTTTATGATGGGTGATTTTTTGTTTTATGATTAATTAATATATATAGATGGGTATATATATAAATTGTGAAATTAATTTTAATTGAATATTTGCTATTAATTATTATGATTTAGGAATTGCAAAATGGATACGAAATGGATGTGGGATTTTCGATTGTCTAGAGAGTATGTGAATGGTGTGGAAGAGTTCTTAGATTTTGCCAAAAGTTATGCCAATGGTGATAAAATTTGATGTCCTTGTGTTCAATGTGGAAACCATAGATTACATCCAATTCTAATTGTTGGAGGACATTTATTTCAAAATGAAATTATAAGTAGTTATCAAACATGGCATTTTCACGGCGAGTCTAATTTCAATCCAACTTTACTAAGTAAAAAAAAGCAAGCTATTGTGGAGGATAATATGGATGATCAAGACATGGTCAATGATTTAAAAAAACACTTTGTACACCGTCTAGATTTATTTGAGGCAATGATGGATGATGCAAAGACACCTGTGTATAAGGGGTGTACCAATTTCACTAAATTGTATACTTTAGTTGGATTATGGAATTTGAAAGTGTCGAGGTCAAATTCTAGTTTCACAAAGCTATTGGAATTTTTAGGAAGGCTTCTACCAGAGGGTAATAAATTACCAACTAATATGTATGAGGCTAAGAAGATTTTGAGCACTTTGGGAATGGATTATGAGATAATTCGTGCTTATGAAAATGATTGTGTTCTCTATAGGAATGAGTATGAGGACGAAAATTATTGTCCATTTTGTCAACAAGCAAGGTGGAAGAAAGGAAAAGAGCCAAAAGACGGCAAGAATGGAGTGCCAAAGAAAGTGTTATGGTACATTCCACCGGTACCATGTTTGAGGCATTTATACAGAAATTCAAAACATGCCAAGAATTTGACATGGCATCATGACAAATAGGTGGATGATGGTATGTTTAGACACCCGGTGGATTCGCCACAATGGAAGACTTTTGAAGCCGATCATCCCAACTTTAGTGCGGATCCAAGAAACATACATTTTGCTTTGTCGACAGATGGAATGAACCCACATGGTAACATGAGTAGCAGGCATAGCACTTAGCCCATAATACTTATTAACTATAATCTCCCTCCGAAGATGTGCATGAAGCGGAAGTTTTTAATGTTGTCTTTATTGATTTTGGGTCCTCACCAACTAGACAATGACATTGATGTATACTTGACACCGTTAATCGATGACCCAAAAAAGTTGTGGGAAAATGGAGTTGAAGTTAAAGATGCTTGCTGAAAAGAAACATTCATACTCCGTGCAATGTTGATATGGATAATTAACGACTTTCCCGCATATGGCAATTTATCTAGTAATTTGGTGAAGAGTTCTATTCGTTGTCCAATTTGCATGATGGAAACGTCTCAAAAACGATTGAAGAATGGTAAGAAAACCGTTTTTCTTGGTCATAGAAGATGGTTGTCAAAAGATTATCGCTACCGCAAACGAAGGAAAGCCTTTGATGGCAACTGCAAAGAAAGAGACCCTCCTCGCCCTTTGACAGGTGAACAAATATTTGAAATTGTAAAAGATATAAGAGTCGTATTCGATAAGAGAAAGCGAGGTAAGGACGAGCCGCCAAATGATGGACCATGGAAAAAAAGAACAATCTTTTTTGATCTTCCATACTAGAAGACACTTTTTGTTTATCATTACTTGGATGTTATGCATATTGAGAAAAATGTTTGTGAATCTGTAGTCAGCACGTTGCTTGACATTCCGAGCAAGACTAAGGATGGTGAAAAAGCTCGATTGGATCTCATGGAAATGGAGATTAGACTTAATTTGTTTCCTGAGAAAAGAGGGAACCGTACTTACTTACCTCCGGCAAAGTACACATTATCTAGAGCGGAAAAGAAAAAACTCTGTGAATTGCTTGCTTCATTAAAAGTGCCAGATGAGTATTCTTCGAACTTGAAAAAGTTGGTGTCGATGAAGGATTTGAAACTTATTGGCATGAAAACACACGATTGTCATGTGTTGATGCAACAATTACTACCACTTGCTTTGCGGGGAATTCTAACAAAGGGTGTAAGATTTACAATTTCCAAGTTGTGCTTGTTCTTCAATTCAATTTGCTCGAAGGTCATTGATCTACTTGTGCTAGATTCACTACGATTAGAGTTGGTGCAAACCTTATGCATGCTTGAAAAGTATTTTCCACCAGTATTTTTAACATCATGATTCATTTAATGATGCACTTAGTACGTAAAGTTAAGTTATGCGGATCGGTGTATTTGTGATGGATGTACCCATTTGAAAGATAGATGAAGGTTTTGAAGGGTTATGTGAAGAATTGAAATAGGCCAGAGGGATGTATTGTAGAAAGTTACATAGCTAAGGAATCTGTTGAATTTTGCTCTGAGTACCAATCTAATGTAGACACAATTAGGGTGCCAAAGACTATAAATATTGAGGCTAGGGGACTATCTATGGGCAATCCTTCGTCAATAAATCGAGAGGAGTGGGAGCAAGCTTGTCTTTATGTCTTGCACAATGCTAATGAAGTGTAGCCTTTCATTGAGGCTCACATGAACGAATTAAAAAAAGTATACCTAAAAAGAGCAAGAAATAAGAAGTGGTTACAAGATAAACACAACCGAACCTTTCGGTTGTGAATTACAGCACACATCTATGGCAAGTGCTCCACATCACAAGATAGAGGCATGTCACAGGAGTTGAAGAACCTAGCTAGAGGACCGTCGTCGGTAGTTACAAGGTATACGTCATATTCCATTAATGGTTACACTTTCTACACTCGTGAAAGAGATGAGAAGCATCCGGTGCAAAATAGCGGTGTGACTCTCCGTGCTGAGGCTATGCATATTGCCTCTGCCAAGGACAAGAATCCAGTATATGGAACCATAAACTACTTTGGTTTCATTGAAGATATTTGGGAACTTGATTATGGAGGATTACGCATAGCACTTTTTAAGTGCAAGTGGGCCAACAACAACTATGTTAAGAACGACGATGATGGCATCACGGTGGTTGACTTTAGAAGATTGGGATATAAGAATGATCCCTTCATTATGGCATCATAAGCAATCCAAGTTTTTTATACTACAGATCCCCAAGACATGGAGTTGTCTCTAGTCATCTCGACAAAGCCAAGAATAGTTATCAACCGTGAAGAAGTTGATGAGGATTGCGCAGACATCCCATCATTCACAAAGGGATTGCCACTGGTTGAAGAGATAGATAATTTTGAAGATGATGTTGCACACTTACTTCATGAAGATGTTGAATGGATATGTATTGAGGAACCAATGAAAAAAAAGATAAAAAGATGAGCATCAATAAACCAATTTATGTTTATGTTAATTTACTTTTAACATTTTTTTAAAAATTATTTCATTTTTCAATCTTTTTTTAAGGGTTTTGTATATCTATCTATAGTTAAATTTGTGGTGAAAACTAATATAAAGTATATATTCTAGGCCATTGGATGCTTAACACACGGGCTGGCCACCCTAGGCAGCAAAGAATATTATGTGTAAGAAATCTTTAAGATAATTTTTTATGACGGGTTTTGCAAAAACCGTCATGGAAAGCTTCTCACAACATTTAAATTGCTGTGAAAAGTAGGAATTTTCCACGATGGTTTTTGCAAAAACCATCGTGGAAGATTGTTTTCCACTTTTTGCAAAAACCATCGTGGAAAAAACTTACTTTTCATAGCAATTTTAATGCTATGAGAGGCTTTTCATGATGGCTTTTACAAAAACCATCGTGAAAAAATCTTGCTTTTCATAGCATTTTTAATATTGTGAGAGGCTTTCCACGATGGTTTTTGCAAAAACCTTCATAGAAGATGATGTACTTTCACCTTTTCCCACCTTTAAATTTTTGAAATTCGTGCCTACAACCCACATTTCATTATGCGTGCATTTCTCACTCTCTTTCCAAGATTCCTCACTCTCTCTCAAATCACTCTTTCTCTCTCTCTAAAATCCTTATCTCCCTCCGCCACCATCACCTCCACCCCGTCGCCGTTGCCTACTCGCTGTTGGTAAGCTCCCTCTCCCTCTTCTCCTCTTCCCCCTCCCTCTCTCTCTCCTCTTCCCCTTTCCTCTCTCTCTCCTATTCACCCCTCGCCCTTCCCCCCTCGGCCCCACCCCCCTTGCCCCCACCCCCTTCGGCCCTAGCCACCCCCTCGACCCCACCCCCCTCCCACCCAACCACCCCCTCACCCCCTTCCCCCCACCCCCCTCGTCCTTCCCCCCTTTCCCCCACCCCCCTCGGCCCCACCCCCTTCGGCCCCCACCCCCCTCTCACCCACCCCCTCGTCCCCACCCCCTTAGAACCACCCGTCCCCACCCCCTAGCCCTCCCCCCTCACCCTAGCCCCCTCACCCGCCCCTGGCCCCTCGGCTCTACCCGCCCCCCTCGCCCCTCGATTTTCGACCCCTCACCCCCACCCACGGCCCCCCTTCTGCCCTAATAATCCATTACATGTGTATTATGCGAAATTATGTTTTTGAAATTTTAAATTTGTTAATATGTATAATTTGTGAAATTGTGTAATTGAAGTTGTAAATTTGTGAATATATGTAATATGTCAAATTGTGTAGTTGAAATTGTAACTTGTGAATATGTCAAGATTTGAATACGTGAAATTATGTCAATATATGAAATTGGAAACTTGAAATTGTGAACTTGTGAATATGTGAAGATGTAAACTTATGAATATGTGAATATGTCAATATGTGTAATATGTGAAATTGTGTAATTGAAATTGTAAATTTGTGAATATGTGTGATATGTGAGGTTATGTAAATATGTGTACTATGTAAAATTATGTGAATATGTGCAACTTGTGAAATTATATATGTAATTGAAATTGTGAATTTGTAAATATATGTAATATGTGAAATTATATGAATATGTGAAAATGTATAGTTGAAATTGTAAACTTGTAAATATGTCAAGATTTGAATACATGAAATTATGTCAATATATGAAATTGGAAACTTGAAATTGTGAACTTGTTAATATGTGAAGATGTGAATTTGTGCAATTATGTGATTATGTCAATATGTGTAATATGTGCAATATGTGAAATTGTGTAATTGAAATTGTAAATTCGTGAATATATGTAATATGTGAGATTATGTAAATATGTGTAATATGTGCAATTATGTGAATATGTGTAATTTGTAAAATTATATATGTAATTGGTTAGGCAAATATGTGAATATGTGTAAGGAGTGAAATTATATGAATATTTGAATTTGTGTAATTGAAGATGTATGAAGTGGAATATGTGAATATGTGTAATTTGTGATTTAATATTACTATGTGTGTGTTAGTTTCTGCTTACTTTGCATAGGTACAATGTCTTGCTAGATTGATAGTGACCAGTATGAGGAGTACAAAGACTACACTCCATCTTCATCGCAATATAGCAAGGGAGACCAATGCAGTAAGTCACGAAGGCAAACCAAATTTGATCCAAAAGTAGAATTTGAGCAAAAGGCTACATTAATGAAAAAAATTCATCGGATGAGAAAGGAAGGGTTAAGAATTGAAGTGACTTTTGATTTAAAAGGCCAACCAAAAGGCGCACTCGACTATGAATTAAGCAGTTGGATCAGAGTCCTCAATTTAGAGCACGTTCCGATATGGACAAAAGATTGGAGGTCTAAGGATTTGGATAAAGTAAAAGATGTGATTTGGAGAGAGATATACGAAGCTTTCACAATTGAGGATTGGTATAGGAAAAGAGCTTTGAAGGTTTATGGTGAATTAGCAAAAAGGTTCAAATCTGACCTCTACATTACCTTTATATAGCCATACATTTCCATTTTGGAGGAGGATGAAAATGTATATAAACACCCTCCTACAGTAGTACACTACTACCCCTCCATAAACGATGACAAGTGGGAAGCTTTTGTGAGGTATCGACATTCCACCGAATTCCAACTACTATCATCAAATGCAAGAAAAATAAGAGTGAAAAATATTATGTTACTAACACAGGAGGAGTTGTATTAGTAACATAATATTATGATAGTGATAATTGATAGATGTAATAATTGGAAACTGTGTTATGCTATGTTACGAACACGGCCTATGGTTGGCCGAGTCGGATATAGAGAGCTTGAGCAATCCTTGGTAGCATAATATTTTATCATAATATTTTTCGCTCTCATTTTATCATTACTATGTTAATATTTTATTCATATTACATATATCAATTATTACTAACACGGTGTAATAATTGATATATAGTAACATAGTAATGAGAAAAACTATGTTATGCTATGTTACGAACACGGCCGAGTTGGATATAGAGAGCTTGAGAATCCTTGGTAGCAATCCTTGACGTAATTTTACCCACAACTCCTCCTGCATAACACAGTTTACAAAGACGGGCGTGCTACCAACACAGGAGGAGTTGTGGGTAAAATCATGTCAAGGTCTTGATGCCTAGTTTAAAAATCCAAAAGTAGCAGAAATTGGAAACTTGATTGTAAGTTTACTAAACACAAACAATTAATTTGTAATTTAACATTAGATGAAGGATTGCTTGAATAATAGGGTTGTGTTGTTGTTTTACAGGATGAATACACAACGCAACAAAGTCAAGGGAGCTTCTAGTCGGTCAGTAATGATGACATTTTGATGAGGGCACTAGGGAAACTGAAACATTTAGGACATGTTTATGGCCAATCGAAGTATGTGAAACAGTCTCAATACTTCGACCTTCAATCAAGTACTTCGAAATTGAATTCCTAAATGTCGAAGATGCAGATAGAAATTGCAGAACTGCGGGGTCTTGTGACCGAGCTCATTTCCCAAGGACGTGCCAAGTTGACGGATGATAGCATCTCACAACGCGATAGCTTCAAAGCTAGTTGTAACCCTCCCAATAATGTAGCAGAAGCTCCAGAAGTCCAATTGTCACCTCTTTATCAAGAGCCTAAGCAATGTAGACTCTTCGTTAAGGATAGAGTTAATGGTGGGTTTGCACTTGTTGCATTTGGGAAGGTGTGGATGAAGAGTCTTTCAACTGATACAGTTCATAGACGACTATTAGGGGAAGAGAACATGTACGTTAGCATCACTACCATCAGAGTTAGAACAACTAAATTGCCTGTTCCAACACTTGATCCAACAACTGTGGGTGAAGCAGCCGGAAGCTTCGTCGCATGGCCAAAGAGGTTAGTTGAAGTCATCTCATTGACGAAGATGAGTCGAGCGCCTAACCATGTTCCACAAGTTCTAAGCGAAAAGAAACGCCAAAAAAAGAAAAGCTCTACAAAAGCACGAGAGTCACAACCTAAGGTAGAACAACAACAAGAACAAACCGTTGCTAATGAGCAACTACCTGCATTTAACTTCACTTTAGTATCTCAAGAATTTATGCAGTTGGCTCTATACGCACATTCTTTCATGTGCGATGGGTCGACGATTCAGTGCCCGATATTGGTAATCACTACCATCAGAGTTAGAACAACTAAATTGCCTGTTCTAACACTTGATGCAACAACTATGGGTGAAGCAGCCGGAAGCTTCGTTGCATGGCCAAAGAGGTTAGTTGAAGTCATCCCATTGATGAAGATGAGTCGAGCACCTAACTATGTTCCATAAATTCTAAGCAAAAAGAAACGCCAAAAAAAGAAAAGCTCTACAAAAGCACGAGAATCACAACCTGAGGTAGAACAACAACAAGAACAAACCGTTACTAATGAGCAACTACTTGCATTTAACTTCACTTTAGTATCTCAAGAATTTATGCAGTTGGCTCTATACACACATTCTTTCATGTGCGATGGGTCGACGATTCAGTGCCCGATATCGGTAAATGTCACTGGCAATGAATTGCCTATCTATGTGGGGTATGAAGACGTTTACTACTTCATCAATTTTGATAAAATTTGGGAGAACTGTATCCTAGTATACCTCAGCTAATAACTCCATCCTTATTTCATTTTTTTAAAATATAGATAGAGTTGTAAGGTGCTTTCAAATAATTGATTGTATTGTTTTTTATTGTAGTTTTTTGGCAAAATATTGTGAACTTCAAGGCTTGGCGCAAAATTTCGGCTTCATATCTCCAGCCATTGTTTCAAGTGCTGCAAGAGACCTACAGTGTGTTTGTAGAGAGCATGCGACATCACTCTTCCACCTATTAGCTCAAGCACCGAGGGGGAAATTATTCTTCCTGCCATACAATGTTGGAGAATATTGGATGTTGGGACTTATTTCACCATGGGAGGACCAAATATCTTAGTTTGACCCCCTCAGACACCCACCACGTGAGGATTTCGTATCAGTCACGAGATTGTAAGTATTAATGTTCTCTTATAAAATTAACAATTTTTAGTCCCACATAATTGTATCGTCTATTAATTCGTTTGAACATGACACATTATTAGGGCACTTAACATTTAGAAGTTCAAGCGAGAAGTAGTGTCATAAACCAACCAAACGAAATGCTATATTCCAAACGCAAGTGTCCAAGACAACAAGGAAACGTAGAATGTGATTTTTTTTATTCTACGTTTCATGTAGGATATAAATACAAGTGGTATACAAGCCTTAGGAAAAAAGATTTTTTATATACATACAGATATACATAAAGTTAGATTAGAGTGGGTACAATTTGTAAATAGGTACGTGCTCTTTAGATAGATAGATGGAGATACTAGATAAACAATTGCTCAAAATAACTCACATGTAAATGATCTTGTAAATACCTTCTAATTTCAATATACACCAATTTTTGTATGCAATTAGGGCCTTACGGTAATGGATAACACACGGGACTGGCCATCCCATGGGAAATCAAAAATTTTTGGAGAGTTTTTTTAGGGGAATACTAATTTTCCAAGATGGTTTCTTAAGAAACCGTCATAGAATCTAGAGATTCGACGACGGAATATTAATTTTCTACGATGGTTTTTTAATGGAAAATTACCCTATTCTACCCCTTCACACGCCAATTTTTCTATTACATGATGATAAAAAACCGTCGTGAAAACTCCATGTTGTACCACGATTGAAGTTTTCACGATGGTTTTTTAATCGTCATGAAATTTTTCCACGATAGTTTATAGCTATCGTGGAATCCACAGTTTGTAATAGTAAATTCTACTATTAACATGGGCCAAATCATCTTTTGACTTCTGGCCCTACATTATTTTTGTAACACTATAAAGATCTATAGACCAAGGTAGAATACAAATGCGCAAAAATATATCAATGAAAAATGAATTTGAAAATTCTTGTGACATGGATCGAGATCATGACCTAGGTTGACCTCAGCCTGCCTTTTCTTAACTCTAAATCTCAATGAAGGCCAATTAACTTTTGACGCGGGGACCACTTTAACTCCCTACAAGGGGCTGATCAGTATAAATCCTAAGCAAAAATGGACTTGAAACAATAGTCCACTAGTCTAATTACACCACAGATTGCCCGACCAATGGTCATATCGAGCATTGGTAAAGACTTGAGGACAAGATCCCAACCATAACCAGGCTTAAGAAATCCTAAAGGATTCAACAAGTTAGGGGGAAGGGTATACAATGGTAATGCAGCACCATGATACCCCATAGCCCAAACAGGACACATCCTTGCTCAGGAATGCAAAAAAAAAAAGAAGAAACAAAAAAGCAAAAAGCAAAAGCAAGAAAATTAATATCAATAATCAGAGCATAAAAAACTTGGAAAGTTAGAATTTTATTAGAAAATAATCTGGGAGAGGTACAACAACCAGGCACTTCCTATACCTAGGTAGAAGAAAAGAGGATGAGAATTGAAACCCTAAGTTAGGGTTAGGAATCGTCCTCGGCGTCTTTGGCGTCCAAGTCAACAACTGCTTACTCGCCACTGTCCTACTCAATCGGTGCCAGGGTCTCCTTATTTCCTGTCTCTTCCTCCCCCACCATAGGGTTGACAATCAATGATCAATCTATAGCAGTGGCCTTGGGATGCTTTTTTAGCAGGTGCTCTTGTAATTCTTTCATCCCGAGGTAGTACTGATCAACGAACTCACTAGACAACTTTAACTCCTCCATCGCTTAGGTTAGTTTTCTTGGTAGCTCCTATTAAAGAAACTTGTCATATTCCACCCTTGCTGCATGGGTTGCTTTATGTTCCCTAAAGAGATCCACCTGAGCTTGCTCGGCCTCTTCTTAAGCTTTTCGGTCTTCGTCCTTCTCTTGCTCAATGTCGGCTTGGCGCTTGGCCTTAAAGTCAACAAGCTTTAGGGTCACACTGGCCTACAAGATGACAGAGTTAATGGAAGAAAAGACAAAGTCGAGGAAGCTAAGAATCCTAAACCAAACTTACCTGGATTATTTGCTAGTAAGCCATATTTTAGCAGTCTAGGTAAGATTGGTTCTAAACGGAGAGGAAATAGTCCTCATCAGGCACAGCCTCCCTAAGGTACTCGACCGTGTAAGGGCATATCGGCCCGTGCCTCCTCAATGGATTGGTTAGTGGAGGAACAATCACAAAAGGGGCGGAGGAGGAGGAATTGCATTGCCCTCAACTCATTGAGGCCGATGACTTGTCTATGGCAGAGGAGGTTGAATGCCCAGAGGGACAACTACTAGAGGCTGCTTAACCCTCTTCTCTTAGACTTGGCCATAGCCTTGGACTTGCTCCAGTAGTGGATGTCCTCCATCTGCCTTTGCTTCCTACCTAGAAAGCTACCTGGATGACATGTCTGCAAAATAAGGAAAAGAAAGCAAGGCAAATTGAGGTTGGCAAAAAAAAATTCCTCGGGTCGAACCTTCGATCTGGAGCTAGCTTGATGGGTAGAGCATTCTTATCACATCCTTGAGGTGTTCGTCGGTAATGGGCAGCCCCAAACTGAGGGAACCATTAGAAGAGTCCTTGGAGCTGGATGATGATGGCTCCCCTGCTAGCCACTAAGCATAAGAGGTGTTCGGCTCATGGACATCAACAACGCTATGCCCTTCAACTGTCACTTGCTCGATTGGACCTACAAGTGGAATGTCATCTTGATGGGGTTGGATGAGCTAGACCCTTTGAACTAGTCATAGTTGGTCAGATTGGTCCTTCACAACAAAAACGCCTACTGCCGAATAGCCTTAAACTTGGAGTACAGATCCTTTATTAATGCCAGGAGTCTGCTTGAGGCCCACGACCTCTTCGACCATACATGCCCCTACTCGAACCTAGTGGTCACGGCTTGATTGGCAGGGACTACTTTACCAGCTCAAGACAACCAATTCCCCCTAACATAGAATCACTAGAACTTTCACAGCTTGTCCGAGTTAAGGTTGTCGAGGATAAAATCCTTCTTAAACCTAGTAAAGTAGTACCACCCGATTTGTTAAGGAAGCCTTTTCATCTTAAACGACTGCTTGAAGGCCTCTCACGGCATCTTGATCGTGAGATAGTATCTCCATAAGATGTACACACCAATCAAGGAGTGGTAGCAGTTTAGATTGAGCTAAGCAGGGCACACATTTAGATTATTTAGTACCCAAAGGAAAGGATGAAATGGAAGAATGAGTCTTGCTTAGAAAAACTCTACATATAACATGATGTACCCTTTCGACGAATCCATAGGGGAATCTCTGTCTCTGGGTACGACCAAGACGACATCGTCAGGAATCTCATACTCCTGATGAAGTGCTTGAAGCTAGGTCGGTGTCATTCCCGATGTGTAAGCCGTCGTGGACTTCTAGCCAGGTCAATGTACCCTGTAAGCCATTACACCTCAGACTCTAGTCATAATAACAGGCTACTCTTCTTCCTCGTCCTTGACATTGCCTCTTTGGACCTGTTGCCTCTCCTCGGTGGTGACTGGATCGACGGTTACTTCTCCCATTATAGGAGCCTCTATCGCGGCACCTTAGCAAGAACGGCTTAGCATGTTAGGAGCAGCCCCCAAGTAGGCACACTCTTAGGCAGTGACTTGAGACGTGCCTGCAACGGCTGCCCCAATATAGGGGTTATCCCCTACACAGCCCTACCCTCCAACATGTTAAGAAATTCTCTCTCAGGGACTATTCCTTGCCCCAAGATGAGAATCTTAGCCAACTGAGCCATTCCTTCTAATTCAGTTGCCATCTCCATGATGTCAACATCCTTGGACAATGCTCGGTTAGTCTCGACACTATCATCTAACTAGGAAACGTTTACTGACTAGTTTAAGGAGTCACCCAGATCAATCATGGTTTTTTGTTTGGAAATTACTTGCTTGGGATAAGTTGCTCAAGTCTAATGAAAGAAACTACTCGAAATAGCTAGTTTCCTACTCGACAACTAATCTTAGAAGGTTAGAAATTCAAATACAAAATGCCCTAAAAAGGCAAGAATCAACTCCTATTTAAAGCCAAAAATCTGACACAAAAGACGAGGAGATGCAATCATTGCACTTGTCAAGGAAATAGCCAATCATAGGATGACACATATCAATCAGGCTTGACCAATTGACCTTTCAAATTTTGAGGTCCTAAAGATTAATCTAAAGACCATGTACAGCCGAGCGCCACCTCAAGGCATAGTACACTAGGTTGAGCACCAACTAGGTGCACTAGGGCTAGTATTAGGGGTGTGCTCAGCATGCTCCCCTAAAGAGATGCACCTCGGCTGTTCACCCATACTGCTTAGTTGAAAGCCTCTATAGACAAATCCACAAATCCCACATGATCATCACTTCTTCCTGAAGTGCTTCATAAGGCCTCCATTGGCCGTGATACAAGACGTTGTCACCTTGGGAAAAACACGTGCTCGAGATGGTTGGATAAAGCTTGCATCCAGCAGCTACTCGCTTCTAAAGGTCAACACATGGCCTGCTATCAACCCTCGGATGGAAAATTGACCTTCTAGAGATCATGACACTTGTCGCCTACTACTTGACACAACATAATGGGACACATGGGTCATGGGTTAAACCCACCTAACACCTGGTCCAAGTGGTAGCCTATAAATTGAGCTATAAATTGAGCTCATTTACTGCACTTAAATGTAATGTGCTCTTTCCTACCTAACTTCACTCCCAAATTCAGCCAAATAGTTAGTTGACTTGAGCATCAAAAAGCCTGGTACCCCCTTGATCTCCGAAGCCTCCCTCTTCTTGTGTAGGTCCACCTCGAGAGGCTGAACGAGCAGGAAAGGCCGTCTAGCCACCGTGCGTAGCCACACATGATGTTGATCTCCAGCGAATCAAGGCAAAACATCAACAGTTATGATGAAGTATATTGTATATAATACAGTAATTTGCGGATGTTATTTATTCCACTTGGATACAAATTACCTAATGTTAATTATTATCATGAACATGAGATAAATGATAGTTAAAATATTTTGTGATTGATAAGGCATGTGGATTTATTTTCATATAAGAACTTGAACTAAAAAATGACTTCTTGATTGTAAATTGGCATTTTTATGAAGTGTTGTGAATGTATGTTAGGGTGGGAACCACACGTCCCTTAAGGAGTCATAAAGTTATGTATATGATAAAAAAACAATATTCCTCTTAAGGTCCCAATTATAGATGTAGGGACTGTAGTCATCGTTGGATTCATGATTAAGTCATGATCCTGAATTCCTTGAGCCTTGGCCTCATAAAAAGGGATAAGCTCCATGCACTCCTGCATTACTGCCTATGTGAATGTCAATGGATTGTGCCTCAAGTGTGATAGGCAAGCCACATATGGTTGGTGGTACACTCCACCACAAAATTGAACATCTGCTGGCGTAAGGCAATCCCATGGGCCCAATTGATAGCATGCACATGTTAGAATACTAGTTCATTATATACATGTTAGGTTATATATCTTAATATATCATGATGATGTTGTATAATGATATCTATAGAATAGTTAGTTTAACATTAGGTTATGTTTTGAGTTGTGTTGGAATAAAATATGAAAAGATAGTGGAAGGAATGGATCATTGACAAATAAAAAATTTCTAAAAACTTTGTTCATCGGGAATGGGTATATAATCTTAATTAATAATAGAAAGCTTTGGGAATTTTTAGCAGCCTTTTAAAGACTATTAGGGTATCATAGCTTTCCTCTTTAACACCACGATCTTCCAAGCTAGGCCTCCACACCAATGGAAAGACGAGTGGGCATCAAAATGCAAGAATAAATTAACCTCACACTTGTCTGAATATACTATGTACTCAACACATGTGATAGCAAACTTTTTTTTAAGAGAAAAACTCTCAGTTTTTCTCTTTGAGTATTCTGCAAAAGTTACGTGAATGATAAATCTATCAAGATAATTATTATCTCTACCTTTTTATATCTAAGTCAAATTTGAAATAACCACCATATCAGATATATGGGGAAGGAATATAATCTACATGATCTTTATCTTTCCCCCCTTTTTTATTTAAAAAAATGAATCACGTTTCTTTAAATTATATATATATTTAACTTTTACTGTTTACGTAAACGTAAACCTTTTTTTAAATATAATATATATATATATATAATAGTTAAATGATTAAAAGAATACGTAAACAAAAAAAAAAAAAGAGAACAAATTTGTTCAGCAATATATATATATATATTAATATATAATAAAATCTTATATATATATTAAAATTCAAAAATAAATCATATTTATTTAAGAATAGATTTTAAAATTATATTTAAATAATCATATTATTCAAATATTATCCATTAACTTATTAACTAATGCTCAGTTAAATATGACAACATTTATCATGTCATATTATGTGTCACAAAAAACATTTTTCTGTATCATATTAATATCTTAAGTGTAAAATAATTAATTAAGAATTTAACAATTTCAAATTAAATATGTATAATTTATTCTGTGCATTAAATCCAATATAGTATGTAGAGGTGGCATTGAGGACCTATGGACCTATAACCCAAGCTCCAATAAATTTGACAATTAATTAAATTCTTTAATTAATGTACCAAATTTATTAGTTTCAGTGTTACTCTATTAAAAACCTAAAACTGAACTCTTGAGTTTATAGTGAAAATTACTCAGAAAATTAGCAAGTAGCCTATTGATAGAATCATTACATATAAGTCAGTCCTCCATAATAGTTCATAATAATAGCTAGGTTCAATTTTCGTTTACCTCTATTATTATATTTTTTTTTAGTTTCAGTAATTTTCTAATGAACAGTTAATTCATAATCTTATTATGAACGAACGCTATACTATTCAAACTTTGAATCATCACTCAAGAGAACTATTTTTCTAACTTCCATAAGAAAGTAATGAATTCTATATCTGTATAATATTATTTCCAGCCATTTATTACATTATGTTTCCAAGATGCTATGCAATCTAGTATAGTCCTATGTAATCTTATTATATAAAGTATCTCTAATCCAGTGTCTCTACATTAACAGCCCGAATAAGACAATTTCATTTCAAATAAGATTGGACCATACTTGTAATATTTAATTAAAGATCCCAAACTTTAATTAATTATTATGGACTATTTAGATTATTATCTATAAATTTTATCCTTAAGCATACAACACTTATATGCTAAATTTACAGTCACATAAACAGTCATGGAATTTTCTTGATGTTTATAAAAGTATTCATAATACATATAAGCAACCTAAATAATTATAAAAGTCACTTTATTTATTTATTAACAATATGTACAATGTTACAGCTTTTAGTGCACCAAACCCAATAATCTCCCACTTGCCCTAAAGTAGGTAAGACATGTCTCTAAGACCTAAGCCTTCCAAGTGTCCCTCGAAGCTCTTTTCAGGAAACGTCTTGGTTAATGGGGTCAACAAGGTTTTTATCCGACGCTATCTTCACAACTTCTACATCACCTCAATGTATTATCTCTCTAATCAAATGATATTTTTGCTCTATATACTTTCCTCTTTTGTGGCTTTTGGGTTCTTTTAAATTTGCCACTGCACCACTGTTATCACAATACGGTGTGAGTGGTTTATCCATGTCTGGAACAACTTCTAAATCACTAAAGAACTTATGGAGCCAAACAGCTTCTTTAGTTGCTTCACAAGCAGCCATATATTCAGCTTCTATAGTCGAATTAGCAATATATGATTGTTTAGTGCTTTTCCAAACTATGGCTCCACCACCAAAAGTAAACACTAATCCAGACGTAGATTTATGTGTGTCTTTGTCTGATTAAAAATCAAAATTAGTGTATTTAATGGGAACCAAATTCTCACCAGAATATACCTACATATTGTTTCTCGTTCTCCTGAGATACTTGAGAATATGTTTAACTGCTACCCAATGATCTAATCTTGGGTTGGATTGATACCGACTGACTATACTTACCGCATAGCAAATGCCAGGTCTTGTACATAACATGGCATATATTAGACTTCCCACTACAGATGCATAGGGTACCCATCTCATGTATTCTTCCTCTTGAGGTGTCTTAGGAAACTACTCTTTTGAAAGATAAACTCCATGACGTCTAGGTAAATTACCTTTCTTGGAGTTTTGCATCAAAAATCTAATAAGCACCTTATTGATATATGATACCTGAGACAGTGCCAACAGTTTGTTCTTGTGATCTCTTATGAGTTAGATTCTAAGAACATCACTAACTTCTACCAAATCTTTTATCTGGAATTGGTTGGCGAGCCATTTCTTAACATTAGATAATATGCCTACATCATTCCCAATGAGTAGGATATCATCTATGTAAAGAACTAAGAAGAACATCTTCTTATTTTTGATGTACTTGTATACACAAGGTTCATCAATATTTTGATCGAAACTATAAGACTTGATCACCTTATCAAATCTTAGGTTCCAAGATCTTGAAGCTTGCTTGAGTCCATAGATGGACCTCTACAACTTGCAAACTCTTTGCTCCTGAGCTTTTACTACAAACCCTTCTAGTTGCACCATATAGATGCTTTCCTTAAGATAGCCATTCAAAAAGGCAATCTTGACATCCATTTGCCATACCTCATAATCAAGACCTATAGCAATGGATAAAAGAATCCAAATGGATTTAAGCATAGCTACAAGCGAAAAAGTTTCTTCCTAGTTAACTCCCTCCTTTTGGGTATAACCTTTTGCCACAAGCTTAGCTTTGAAAGTCTCAACTTACCCATCCATTCATCTTTTCTTCTTATAGATCCACTTGCACGCTATGGGTTTTATCCCTTCAGCTAGGTCTATAAGTTCCCAGACTGAATTGGGGTACATGGACTCCATTTCAAGGTTCATAGCCTCTAGCCATTTCTCCTTTTTAGAATCTTCCATTACATCACAATATGTCAATGGATCATCCTCACTATTATCAGAGACAGCAACATGTACTTCTCTGATTTCCCTATAGCAAGCAGGTGGTCTCACAACCCTCCCACTATGCTGAGGTGGTATGACATTCTGATGGAGATGTGGTCTCCTTATTTTGTCCTATGACAACGGTTGTCAGTTGCGGTCTTATCTGATCAAAAAGTAACTCTTCAAGTATAACTTTGCTACGAGGTTTATAGTCTGTCATATAATCATTCTCAAGAAAAGTAGCATTTGTCGATACAAATTCCTTCTTTTCTTGCGGACTATAAAACAAATCTCCCCTCGTTCCCTTTGGGGATCCCACAAACAAGCATACTTCAGAACATGCTTCCAGCTTCCTAGTCTTTCTTTTCAGCACATGTGTCGAACACCCCCATATACAGATATGTCGCATACTAGGTTTGCAACCATTCCAAAACTCTAAAGGTGTTTTTAGAATTGACTTAGATGGAACTATGTTTAGAAGATATACTGTAGTTTATAGTGCATATCTCCAAAATGAAGTGGGTAATGATGAGTAGCTGAGCACGGATCTCACCATATCAAGCAAATCCGATTTCTTCTTTCTACAACACCATTTTGTTGTGGTGTTCTAAGTGTGGTGAGTTGTGATAGAATACCATGTTCTATCATATAGCCCTTGAATTCAATATCAAGGTATTCCCCTCCTCGATCAGATCGAAGAGTCTTCACTGTCTTTCTTAATTGCTTTTTAGCTTCTACTTGAATTCTTTGAAATTTCCAAAAGTTTCAGATTTCCTTTACATTGGTACAAGTATCCATACCCCTTATAATCATCAATAAATGTGATGAAATATTCGTAACCACCACGTACTTGTACATTGAATGGACCACAGACGTCTAAATGTATTAGCTAAAGTGGTTCCTTGGCCCTTTCGCCTTTTGTAGAGAAAGACCTTTTAGTCATTTTACTTTCAAGACAAGATTCACAAACTTGTAGAGAACTAACTTTTAGTTCTCTTAAAGGACCATCCTTTACTAGTCTGTTAATTTTTTCAAGCTTAAAATGACCTAATCTAAGGTGCCATAAGTATGTTTCATCATTAAAAGAAACCTTTTGCTTATTGGGTTTTGGTTGTTCAACTTTGAACATTTGGTATTAAGCTGTGATTTTTCATTTGGCCTTAAGGTGTAAAGCGCATTTTCCAAATGTGCAGAACAAATATCCAAACCATTTCTAGAAATATTATTATAATTATTATTAAAAGAAACATTAAACATTTGTTCAAACAACTTGGAAACAAAAATCAAATTTCTACAAAAACTAGGAATGTAATAAACATTGTCCAAAATTAAAAACTTATTTCTAAAATAAAGTTTAATGACTCCCACTGCTCTTGCCGAAACTACCTCTCCCGTTCCCACGCTCATCATTTGTTCCCTGTTGGCAAGCTCCTTTGAAGAACTAAGCATCTGTAAAGAAGAACAAACATGGTTAGTTGCCCTTGAATCAATTATCCAGGGTGAGGTATCATCTTCAACTAAACAAGCTTCTAAAATGAGTAAATCCGATTTACCATTGTTCTTCTTTTCTTTGAGCTCTTGAAGATACTTATTGCAGTTTCTTTTCCAATGTCCAACTACACTGCAATGGAAACATTTTCCTTTGGGCTTCTTTTGGTTTGAGCTCCTTTTGTTGTTGCTTTTTTTCTTCTTAGGTTGCCCTCCAGTATTAGATTTACCACTTCCTTCAGTTCTCTTCCCGTTCTTGTTCTTTCGAGCAGAAAAGGAAGGTTGAGCTTCTATAACATTTGCCTCAGCTTCTTTAGTCTTTCTTTTGAAAAAGACTCAAAGGTTTGTAGCTCTTTAAGCAACTCAATAATGTTATATTTTAGATTGTTCATAAAATAGTTGCTTTTGAATTGAAAAAACGTAGGGGAGAAGGTTTCCAAAATCATACCCACCTATGTGGCTTCATCTATCACCACCTCGTTCACCTCGGCCTTATGGAGATAGTTAACCATGTTGAGAACATGTCCCTTGACCATTCATTTTGGCATTCATCACACCTTGACGGCTTCATGACGTGCCTTTTTAGAAGGCTTGCCAAACATGTCTTGCAAAGACTACATCACCTCATAAGCAATCTCCATGCTTTTGTGCTTCATCCCAAGCACGTTAGACATGCTAGCCAAAAAGAAACAACAGGCTTTGTTGTTTGCCTCGATCCAACAATCATGTGCTTCTCGTACATTATAAGAGGCATTGGTAGTAGGCGATGGAGGACATTCCTCCGTGAGGACAAAGTTATAATTTTCACGTATTAGTACTATATTCATGTTACTCTTTCACTTGACACAATTATCTGCGGTTAATTTTTCATTTGAGAGAATAACAAATTATTAGATTAGATATTGTTGCTGTAATAAATAAATAAAATGACATAAATTAAATGGTTGCATTAACATCATAAATATATGTTTTGGAATAATAAACGTGATGCATGATACATATGGAAAAAACACAAAAAAAAATATTTTACTAATTCCATGATTATTCAATTTTAATAAATAAAATGCCGCCCTAGGGTAGGTCAAATTATTTATTAATTGAATTGAGACAATCTCAATTAATAAATATATTTAAAATATCTCATATTTTATATATTTATTAATAATCGTTTATTTTTTGTTAAGATATAATTAACAATTTAATTATATCCTTATGAGTATGACCCATTATTTCATATTTTAACAACTTAACTCAAAATTGCCACCGTAAGGTAGGTCAATTTTGAAATACATGGTAAAATCCTATCTCTTAGAAGCTAACCTTATTATTAATTTAAATGGACACTCTCCGTAGGGAGGACGAAATCAAAGCGTCGCGAGACGTTACCTAAATCTCATGGTGTTATGCTAATAGTGGAGACTGCTAATTATATTATCATATTACCTTATCCCACTCATTATTTTAAAAGATGTGTTTTATCTTATAAAACATCATATGTTTCATAACTCTAGTAAATAAAAACAATTATTAATTACTAGGTTATATTTTATGTTAATAGAATCCCATTCTACTTACACTTAAATAAATTACCAGATTTTCTAAAAATCTAAATTTATTATGAATTGTCAAGCTACCCAACATTAAACAATTTAAAATTAGATAACATAGAACTAATTTGAATTTTACCAAGCCTTAATTATTAAAACTAAATTCACATTATTTGGTTGATTAAATTAAGATTCTATAAAACCAACTCAATTAATTTAATCTCATTAAATTAATTCTAACACATATTAAATCATTTTATAAACCACTATACACACAATGAAATAATATGCAAGTATATGCATGTCATGTTACAATAACTATAAGTGGGCACTTTTTTAGATGACATGTTATAATGCATGAACATGTTATCACAATCATCACATGAAAATAAAGCTGAAAATAAATATTAGATTTTTGACAGGGTCTTTTTGGATAATTAAATTACAACCCATAAAAAAATAAAAAATTACATGGGTCTTCTTGTAACAACATAATTCCCAGCTCTATTGAAGTAGACTTCACAAAGTGGTATACTTTTAAAATCAATCGGCTCAATCTTAATATTGGCATAGCTATTCAATGGGTTATTAAAAATAATCCATTCGGTATCTCCTGCTTCTGCTTTTCTTCCTAATAACACGTAGCCTCCATGTTGCCACTGTTTTTTCTTAAGTTCACGTGAAAGTGCAATACAGTAGCATATTAATAGTTGTTTCTAATTTATGCATCAGGTGCATTAAATACGCATATGTCATTGTCTTTTCACCTTTTTTTTTAATTTTTGTCTTTATTTCATGTGCATCACAATGCACAGAAAGAAAACTGAACTTTAAAAGAGGCCCATGTACAGGTCTAAAAATTGTGAAGTTCAACTTTTGAACTTGCAAAGGCATTAAATGCATAGGACAAATTTGTGAGCCGAAGTGCAACAAGTGTAGGAAAGAAAAAAAAATAGAAAAGACAAAATAATAATAATAATAATAATAATAATAATAATAATAATAATAATAATAATAAAATAAATTACAAAAAGCCTATGCCCTCTTATGGGCTTACACAGATTGATCTAATCAAACTGAGAATAAATTACCAATCCAAAAGAACCATATAATTAATGAACAAAAATCCATTCATAAAATAACCATTCATTATATGAACAAAAATTAAAAAGATGCAAAGTGCCCATAAACAGGCATCAAAAACATGATATTATCAAAATAAAATCATGTTAATTAAAATTATATATGCTATAACTCGCTCTGATGCCATTTGTTGGAATAAAATATGAAAAGGCAGAAGAAGGAATGGATCGTTGACAAACAAAAAATTTTTGAAAACTTTGTTCATTAGGAATAGCTATATAATTTCAATTAATAATAGAAAGCTTTGGAAATTTTTACCAATCTTTTGAAGACTATCAGGGCATCTTAGCTTTTCTCTTTGACACCACGATCTTCCAAGTCAGGCCTCCACACTAATGAAAAGACGAGTAAGCATTAAACTATAAGAATAAATTAACCTCACACTTTTTTGAATTTGCTACGTACTCAACACATGAGATAGCAGACTTTTTTTAGAACTCTTAGTTTTTCTTTCTAAATATTATGCAAAAGTTACGTTAATGATAAATTTGTCAAGATAACTGTTATCTCTACTTTTTTTTATATATGAGTAATTAATTATTTTTTAATTAATTTTAAATTTAAAATAACCACCATTCAGATATATGGGAAAGGGACGTAATTTACATGATCTTTATCTTTCCCTCCTTTTTTTATATAAAAAAATGAATCACGTTTCTTTAAATTATATATAAATGTATAAATAACTTTTATAGTTTATGTAAACGTAAACCTTTTTTTAAATATAATAATTTATATATAATAGTTTAAATGTTTAAAAGAAAACATAAACAAAAAAAGAGAACGAATTCGTTAAGTAATATATATATATATTTATATATAATAAAATCATATATATATATTAAAATTCAAAAATAAATCACATTTATTTAAAAATAGATTTTAAAATTATATTTAAATAATCATATTATTCAAATATTATCAATTAATTAATTATCTAATGCTTAGTAAAATGTAATAACATTTATCACATTATATTATGTGTCACAAAAAATATTTTTCTATATCACATTAATATCTCAAATATGAAATAATTAATTCAGAATTCAATAATTCTAAATTAAATATGTATAATTTATTTTATGCATTAAATCCAATATAGTGTTTTAGAGGTGGCATTGGAGAACTATAGACCTATAACCCAAGCTCCAATAAATTTGGCAATTAATTAAACTCTTTAATTAATGTGCCAAATTTATTAGTTTCAGTGTTACTCCATTAAAACCTGAAACTGAACTCTTGAGTTTAAGTGAAAATTACTCAAAGAAAATTAGCGAGTAGTCCATTGATATAATCATTACATATAAGTCAGTCCTCTATAAATAGTTCATAATAAGAGCTAGGTTCAATTTCTGTTTACCTCTATTATTATATCTTTATCCTTAAGTTCCAATAATTCTCTAATGAACAGTTAATTCATAATCTTATTATGAACGAGCGCTCTACTGTTCAAACTTTAAATCATCACTCAAAAGAATTGTTTTTCTAACTTCCATATGGAAGGAATAGATTCCATATCTATATAATATTATTCCCAGCCATTTATTACATTATGTTTCTAAGATGCTAAGTTATGATCTGTGCTTAGACAAATCTTGCCAAGCAAGTCAAAAAACATAATGTTATAAACAGGAGTCTAATAAATACTCAAGATTAAGGTTGTCAAATATATAATCATTATAGTAATAAATTTAAATACTCTATTTGTAACGGATGATTATTAGAGATTCATAATTTATCTGGTCCAGTCTTATATAATCTCATTATATAAAGTACCTTCAATCTAATGTCTCTACATTAATAGCCCGAATAAGACTCTTTCATTCCAAATGAAATTGGATCGTACTTGTAATATTTAATTAAAGATCCCAAACTTTAATTATTACGAACTATTTACATTATTATCTATAAATTTTATCCCTAAGCATATAACACTTATATGCTAAATTTATAGTCACATAAATAATCATGGAATTTTCTTGATGTTTATAAAAGTATTCATAACACATATAAGCAACCATAAGAATTATAAATGTCACTTTATTTATTTATTAACAATATTTACAATGTCATAGCTTTTAGGGCACCAAACCCAACAAGTTACACTATCATATAAATTAATCTAGTATTCTATTGGTAGTGTTTAAATTGTGATCACGTTAAATAGAGGCAAGTGATTAATGTTGCGTTTTGTGTTGTTTCAATTAAATATCAAATGAGCGTCCTTATGGGGTGCCCACGGAATTTTCCACATTATAAATATGGTAATGAAAGCCTAAGAGATTGAAGGAAGGGTATGCTAATTTTGCTTTGAAGGTTATACGGGTAGTTTGTCATAAGTAACTAGCAAAAATAGTTATCTAGGCTATGAGGTAGATTAAAAAGAGACAATACAGATGACAAGATGACATAGAGTTTCTGTTGTTTGGTTAGGATTGTTGGGCTCATAAAGGAGAAATTTAATTTATGTTTTAGGCTTTGAAAATGCAAGGGACTCTCTGTAAAATGTTTCCCGTCTTCTCAAACCTCAAGTCAGCAACTCTGTTGTCAAAAGAGAGAGACAAAAAAAACTTGAGAAGCATATTTATCCTCCAATTGGGATTTTATGCATTTCTTAGTTCGAACTCAAATAGCAATCCCCCTAACCTAGGGGAGACAATGTATGATGTACAGGCAAAGTGAAAAACTAAGGCTATGTGTAGAAGATAGGAGAACTTATATAGGAATCATAGGTAAGGCCATTGTAACTCGAAACATGTGCTTTTCCTTTGTATGGTAACTTTGGGTTTTTTTAGCATGCAATGTCTTTGTGTGAGCAATTGTTAAGAGTGTTTAAAACCTTTGATCGAATTATGAAAAGTTGGTATGGGTTGATGGTGACGAAAGGGAATAGATTTAAATTTTTGTTTGTATAGAAAAAATGTATGATGGAGTTGGTTTCATGTGTAGTTGACGTTTGCAATTAAGGAAAAAGCAATGAAAGGAGGTCACATATGTTTGAAGGAGAAAGTAAAGTAGTAAATATAGTTTAATGACAATTAAATTACTAGACGACCTCGGTTTGCTTAATTAAAGTCGTAGATATAGTTCATAGGCAAGTATAGAAGAAGGTTTTGCTTTAGTTTTTTACTTTTCCCCTTTTTTCTTTTGTTCCTTTTCTAAACCTATGTAATCAAGGACAAGCAATGAGTTTTGTTTTGAAGTTAAAGTGTTGTATTTTCTCTTTTTCTAATGCGCTTTCTAACTAAAATGATCATTAAATGATCTCTCATGAACTTTTGTGTGCACAAATGTTGTATTCTTTATTTTTTTGATGTGCTTTCTAACATATCTCATCGCTAGAGGTTTATCAAATTCTTGCCAATTACATCCCAATAGCTTGATAAAAATATTAGTTTTTTTTTTTCCTTTGATCTTTTGTAATGTTTAGTAATACTTCCTTAGGCACGGATGACTTTGGATTAATATTATTGGCTCTTACTTTGTATAATTCTTTAAGGGTTTGTTCCGGCATAGTAGGCTACACTAAAACAATAGGTTTGTTTTATGAATATGTAATTTAATGTAAATGCAGGTTTTGAACATGTCTCATCCACTTTAAGATTGAGTATGAACCAGTTCGATTTCAAGTGCAAAATCGCAACAACATGTTTATCAAAGGACAAAGGATATGATTTTAACCGTGAGCGATGCCTTAAAGGACCACTCTAATGGTATGAAGTTATTTCAATGCTCTCAAATTGGCCACCTTTTTTATATTACTAAACACATCCACATGAGTTTAACCTTGTTTTGGAAGTTATAATGCCGAGTGGTGGTAAAAAAAAAAAAAAAACCATAAAATGAGGTTTGTTTTGAGTGAGGATTCAATTAGGTACTTACTCATACGGTATGCACTCATAAGGGGACTTAATTATTCTGCTTATCCTGATGCTATAGAATAAAGCAATGATTTTTTTAAAAAAAATCTAAATGAAAAAGATTCACTTTGTTAGTATACTCCAAACAATTATTATTAATAGGAAATGTGTCTTGAAACATTCTATATGCATCTGACATTTGATTACTTTCATTTTGTTCCTTAATACTTGATTTTTCTCCATGAAGAACCTAAGTCTTGTACAATAAATCAAAACTCTCAACAATGAAGAGTGTCACGCCCCTAAAACTCGGTGGTGACGTGACAGGTTAATTAAGTTAACTAAACAAAATTTTTAATAAAAATTACCGATTAAATGAGTTTGAGTTACTTAAAAACGTGACTATTTAAAATCCTTTAGGTTACTATTCCTAAACTGAAATAGATAAATTGAAATGAAATAATAAGAATAAATAAACACATGTTAGGCTCCACCGGACCCACAATTGTGCACACACATAGTATCGACAAAATAATAAATTACAATCATAATCCAATGCGAGAAATGAAGATTAAAATATCACATGCTTTGAATTTAAGATAAATAAATTACCTAAACAAATTCTTATAGCTCGCGAGTCCGTCCAATAGACTCTCAATCAGTCCTAAGCTAAGTTCACCTAGAGAGGGAAAGTTTAAAACAAATAAAATGTGAGCGGAAGGCTCAATAGGACTAAGCTTTTGAAAACAGTAATACAAATATAAGAATTTATCATTGATACATAAATTATGAAACACAATAAATAAATAAAATTCATTCTTACCAATTTAGTCTTATTGTCCATCTGGAAGTAAATTCATTATTATTATCTTAGGCAAACCAATAATATCACCACTGTAATGGCCCAACTAGGTTTCAAGACATGCCCCCTTCATCGCTCTCTACACGACCCGATCTTTAAGTATGGCATCATGCCCAAATATGTCATTTTGAATGGAATTTACAACACATCCGGTATTATATCATTATTTGGGTCATATCATACCACGTATTCTCATTTACATTTATTATGCTATTCATTATTCAGTAGGTAATGAAAATAACTAACTAAATTCATCTCGATCATTTCTTGAAAACATTTTAAAAGAAATCATTTTGTGGTCAAAACACATTTTAAAACATGGCTACCAAGGAAAGAGGTTTAGAGTCCTACCTTAATATCCTATACCGAGACTCAATACCGTAGTCCCAACTCACTAGACGTTAGCTCCACGAAACCACGATCAACCTTAAAGGTAAACTAATGTCCATCAATATCTAAATAAGAGTATTCTACAATAGTACACTATCTCATGATGTCTTAGTATACCTTTAAAGTTCACAAAATCATATTACAAGGTCAAAGTCTCATTCTAGGTTTTAAATAGTAAAAATGGGTGAAAACGACAAATTTCACAAATCCTAGTCGGCATGTCGAACTTCTTGGTCCAGCCTGCCGAAATCCACAGTTCGGCCTATTGGCTGTATAGCACCAGCTTGTCGAACTAGCCTAGGTTCGGCTTGCTAACAATATAAATCCAGCATGCTGAACTCATGAGTCCGACCTCCGATGCTCATGATCGACTTGCCGAACTAAAAAAATCGAGGAGGTCTAAGACTTCGAGTTTCAGCCTCCCCGAGCTCAAAATTTCATTTCTAACTTGTTTTTCAGTTTCCAAAGTATGTATAACGTATATAAATGCTAGAAAAACACATTGGAATACATATTTAAATAGTTTTTACATACAAATCTTCAAATCATTCCGAAAATGAGAAAAAGTGGAAAATTTGATTTAAGCTTTATTTTGTCAAATCAAGCTTAGATTCATGATGATTTAAGTTCTACTAGCTTATACATAAGGGTTTCTAAATCAAAACAAACTCAGCTTTCAACATTCAAAGAAAATTGAAAAATTTGGACAAAAGTTTGGAATTTGAAAAATAAAGTAACAAACCTCGAATTTGAGCTTGAAACCAAGTTTGTGGAGGCTGAAGATCGAAGCTCTTGCTCAAATTTTTGGAATGAAATTAAGAAAGAGAGGAGAGGGGGAGAGGCAGCGTGGGAGAGAGAAAGTGTGAGTCTAAGAGAGTGAGGGGGAAAGAGTGAGGGACAGAGGGATAAATAGAGAGGAAAAGGGTAGTTTCTCAAAGTAAAAACCATGTCATGCACATGGTTTTCCAAAAAGAACATATCGAGTATTTAATAAATTATTTTGTTTCAAAATTCAAAATGACAAATAAAAGTAATTAAAAGTAAGATTAATTTGAAAATACCATAAAATAATTAAATTAAGTTTAAATTACATTAAGGCATACTAATTCACCATTTTACACACTAATCTCACTTAATTAATTTCAGGGTGTTACAACTCTCCACCTTTAAAAGGAATTTCGTCCTCAAAATTAATGTGGGTATAGAATAAATGTAGGTACATCTCTCACATAGTTAACTCTAACTCCCAAGTTGTCTCGTCAACCCCGTGATGCTGCCACACAACTTTCACTAATGGCATATCATGACATCGCAAGCTTATTACTTTCTGATCTATGACCTGGACCGGCACCTCTTAATAGGTATGCCTTTTTGGATCGATATATCATGGAATAAGACAATCTTGCTCGACTTGGGCGGACATTTCTGAAACATCGTCACATGAACATGAGAGGGCTCGGGAGAAAGATCAAGTCGACAAGCAACCACACCAACATGTTGAGTAATCTCAAACGGTCCAACGTACCTCGACTCAAGTTTAATACTCACACCAAAATGCGAAATACCTTTACGTGGCGAAACCTTCAAGAGAACAAGTCTTCCACTTCGAATTCCAGAGGGCAGGGTCTCTTATTAGTGTAACTCTTCTGGCTACTCTGATATGCTTTTAGACGATCACAAATCACAATGACTTTCTTGTTGCTTTCACGGATCTTATCAGGTCTGATGACGATCTTGTCTTCTCATTCTATCTAACACACTAGGAATCGACACGGTCTTCTATAGAGTGCTTTGAATGGTGCCATACCGATGCTTGCTTGATAACTATTGTTGTACATGAACTCTGCTAGATGTAGATGCTTCTTCCAATTCCTTCCAAAATCCAACACATAAGCACGTAATATATGTTCTAGAACCTGAATGACTCGCTCAGATTGCTCGTCAGTCTAAGGATGAAAAGTTATACTGAAATTCAAATCTGTGCCCAAAGTTTCCTAGAAGCTCCTCCAATACTTAGTGTTAAACTGGGTGTCCTGATTGAAAGTGATGGATAAAGGAACTTCGTGCAACCTCACTATGTTCTCCAAATATAGCTCTCCGAGAACTCTGGTCAAACACTTTGATTTGAAAGGTATGAAATGCGCCAATTTCGTTAACCTATCGACAACGACCCAAAATTGCATCATGCCTTTGCTCCGTCCATAGAAAACCAGCAAGGAAATCCATTGTGTTTTGCTCCCATTTCCATCCTAGAATGGGAAGTGACTATAGATGTCTAGCAGGCTTCTAATGCTCAGCCTTCACTTGAAGACAAATCATGCACTTGGTGACGTACTTTGGACATCCTTCTTCATACCTCTCCACCAATACTGCCTCTTCAAATCGTGATACATCTTCATGCTTCTTGGATGAATAGTGAACTGAGATCTATAAGCTTCGTCCATTATGGCCTTCATCACTTCCTCTACCAATTGCACTGCTAGATGCTTCCTAAAATACAACGACCTATCTACATGAATTCTCCATTCTTCAATTGCTCTTTGTTCTGAATTCATGTCTATATTCCCTATAGGTGTTGGTCCCATCCTTGATTCTGCTTTATCATCTGAGTGAGTGCTAAGGCAGATTCCATATGATACACTAAAACCTGATTGAAGTCTTTATAGTACTACAACCTATATTCACTCACTATAGCATCTCTTATCCAATCCTCAAGTGCCAAGCATGTGAGAAATCTAGAAGATTTCCTACTGAGCACATCTGTAACTACATTGGCCTTTCTTGGATGATACTGCAACATGAAATCATAGTCTTCCATATATTCCATCCATCTCTATTGCCTCAAATTTAGATCCCTCTGAGTGAACAAATACTTCAAGCTCTTGTGATCTAAGAAAATCTAGAAGATTGCTCCATACAAGTAGCATCTTCAAATCTTTAGGGCATGAATCACTGCTACAAGCTCTAAGTCATGAATGAGGTAATTCTGCTCATGAGGCCTTAGCTGCCATGATCCATAAGCCACAACTCGTCCATGCTGCACCAACACGCATCCAAGTCCTCGTTCTGATGCATCAATGTAGACCCATAAGGCTCATCACTACTTGGTATAATCAACACTAGTGGAGTGGTCAATCGATTCTTTAATTCCTAGAAAGCATAATCACATTCCTTATCCCCTTCAAACTTGACATTTTTCTTGATTAACCATGTTAATGGAGCCACTATCTTTGAGAAATCCTGGACAAATTTCCTATAGTACCAAGCAAGTCCCAAAAAGCTATAGATCTCTGTCGTATTCCTTAGTCATTCCTACTGCACTATAGCTTCGATCTTGAAGGGATCCACTAAAATACCTTGCTTCAAGATGATGTGTCATATAAACTTGACCTCGGTCAACCAAAATTCACATTTATCCTTTTTGGTGTACAACTAGTGCTCTCCTAGGGTCTAAAGCACAATCCTCAAATGTTCCTCAAGTTCCTCCCAAGTCTTAGAGTAGATTAGTAGGACACTGCTCTTTTGAAAGATAAACTCCATGACATGTAGGTAAATTACCTTTCTTGAAGTTTTGCATCAAAAATTTGATAAACACCTTATCAATATACGATGCCTGAGATAGCACTAATAGTTTGTTTTTTCGATCTCTTATGAGTTGGATTTCGAAAACATAACTTGCCTCTCCCAAATCTTTCATTTGGAATTGGTTGGCAAGCCATTTCTTTACATTAGATAATATCCCTACACTATTCCCAATGGCTAGGATATCATCAACATTAAGAACCAAGAAGACCACCTTCTTATCTTTGATGTCCTTGTATACACAAAGTTCATCAATAAACCTTAAGACTTGATTGCCTCATCAAATCTTAAGTTCCTAGATCTTGAAGCATGCTTAAGTCCATAGATAGACCTTTACAACTTGCAAACTTTTTGCTCTTGACCTTTGACTGCAAACCCTTTTGGTTGCACCAAATAGATGCTTTCCTCAAGATAATCATTCAAAAAGGCAGTCTTGATATCCATTTGCCATATCTCTTAAGCAAGACATGTAGTAATGGATAAAAGAATCCGAATGGATTTAAGCATAGCTACGGGCGACAAAGTTTCTTCATAGTCAACTATCTCATTTTGGGTATAACTCTTTGCCACAAGCCTAACTTTGAAAGTCTTAACTTTCTCATCCACTCTTCTTTTCTTCTTATAGATCCATTTGCACCCTATGGGTTTTATCTCTTCAGGTAGATCTAAAAGTTCCCATACTGAATTGGAGTACAAGGACTCCATTTCAAGGTTCATAACCTTCAACCATTTCTCCTTCTCAAAATCTTCCATTGCATGATGATATGTCAATGGATCATCCTCGTCATTATCAAAGATAGCAACATGTACTTCTCCAATTTCCTTGTAGCAAGCAAGTGGTCTCACAATCCTCCCACATCGTCGAGGTGGTATGACATTCTGATATAGAGATGTGATCTCCTCATTTTGTCCTTCAACAAAGGTTGACAATTGCGGTCTGATTTGATCAGAAAGTAACTCTTCAAGTACAACTTTGCTACGAGGTCTATAGTTTGTCATATAATCATTCTCGAGAAAAGTGGTATTTGTCAATAAAATACCTTCTTTTCTTGTGGACTATAAAACAAACCTCCCTTCGTTCCCTTCAGGTATCCTACAAACAAGCATACTTCAAAACGTGGTTCTAGCTTCCCGCTCTTTCTTTTCAGCATATGTGCTGGACACCCCCATACACGGATATGTCACATACTAGGTTTGCGACCATTCCATAACTCTAAAGGTGTTTTTGGAAAAGACTTACATGAAACTATGTTTAGAAGATATACTGCAATTTGTTGTGCATATTCCCAGAATGAAGTGGGTAATGATGAGTAGCTAAGCATATATCTCACCATATCAAGCAACGTCCAATTTCTTTTCTTAGAACACCATTTTGTTGTGGTGTTCTAGGTGCGGCAAGTTTTGATAGAGTACCATATTCTATCAAATAATCCTTAAACTTAGTATCAAGGTATTCCCCTCCTCGATCAAATTGAAAAGTCTTCACCGACCTTCCTAATTGCTTTTTGGCTTCCGTTTGAAATTCATTGAACTTTCCAAAAGTTTTAGAATTCCTTTGCATTAGGTACATGTATCCATACCTCAAATAATTGTCAATAAATGTGACAAAATATAAAAAACCACCACATGCTTGTACATTTAATGGACCGCAATGTCCGAATGTATTAGCTCAAGTGGTTCCTTGGCCCTTTCGCCTTTTGTAGAGAAAGGCCTTTTAGTCATTTTACCTTCAAGGCAAGATTCACAAATTGATAGTGAACTAACTTTTAGTTCTCTTAAAGGACCATCTTTTACTAGTCGGATAGGATTTTTACTAGCCTGTTAATCCTATTAAGGTTAACATGACCTCATCTAAGGTGCCATAAGTACGTTTTATTATCAAAAGAAACCTTTTGCTTCTTGGGTTTTGGTTGTTCAACTTTGAACATTTTGGTATTGAGTAGTGATTTTTCATTGGGCCTCAAAGTGTAAGGCCCATTTTCCAGATGTGCAGAACAAATATCCAAACCATTTCTAGAAATATTAGCATAATTATTATTAAAAGAAATATTAAACATTTGTTCAAACAACCTAGAAACAGAAATCAAATTTCTACGAAAACTAGGAATGTAATAAACATTGTCCAAAATTAAAAATTTATTTCTAAAATAAAGTTTAACGACTCCCACTGCTCTTGTCATAACAACCTCTCCCGTTCCTACTCTCATCGTTTGTCCCTAGTCAGCAAGCTCCCTTGAAGAACTAAACATCTGCAAAGAAGAACAAACATGGTTAGTTGCCCCTGAATAAATTTTTCAAGGTGAAGTATCATCTTCAACTAAACAAGCTTCTAAAACGAGTAAATCTGATTTACTATTGTTCTTTTTTCTTTGAGCTCTTGAAGATGCTTCTTACAGTTTCTCTTTAGTGCCCAACTATGCTGCAGTGGAAACATTTGGGCTTCTTTTGCTTTGAGCTATTTTTGTTGTTGTCGTTTTTGTTCTTCTTAGGTTGCCCTCCATTCTTAGACTTGCCACTTCCTTCAGTTCTCTTCCTTTTTCCTATTCTTTAGAGCATAAGAGGAGGGTTGAGCTTCTACAACATTTGCCTTAGCTTCTTTAGTCTTTTCTTTCAAAAGAGACTCGAGGGTTTACAGCTCATTAAGCAACTCAGTCATGTTATATTTCATCTTGTTCATGAAATAGTTGCTTTTGAACTGAAGGAACATAGGTGTGATGACTCGCCTTTTCGGCCATCACTTAACTTTCATAAAACATTGTTCTTCAACAGTAATCTTACTTACCTAGTAGGAAAATACTGAATTACAAAAAAATTTTCTTAAACATTTAACATTCTTTAAAACGTAGTTAAAATTGTTGCGACCTTTGTCACCATTCCAGTTGAGACTTCGCTCAACCTTTGTCTTTAAAACCATTTCAAACTGTTTCTTAAAACTGAATAAGAAATATTTATTAAAACATAGCTTAAAACATCTCTTAATAATTTTATAACACATTTAGTACGATGTATCGTAAAACTTTTGAAAATATTTCTTAAAATTTTGATTTTCTTAAAAACCTTGAAAACACTATATTAAATAGTGTAAAACCTTTTCTTTGCATTGCGGAAGTAAACTGTAGTCGTACCCATTCCCACATCTTCGCATCTGCCCTTCCGCATTACCCAACTCTTCTAGCGGGTCCTACTGGTCACCCGTAAGACTACCTACAGCGTGAAAAACTTTTTTTGAGCTTACACTTAGTAAGTTCAAACATAAACTCACAACGCATTTAAAACATACTTTAAATCATTCCTCATAAAAACTTTTCTCTTGAAACATTCTTCCTAAATGTTTTTCATAAACACTTTTCATAAAACATTTCTAAAACGTTCCTCATAAAACGTTTTCATAACACGCTTGAAACATTTATAAAATGTTTCTCATAAACATTTTCTTAAAACATTTAACATCAATCCTTAGAATGCATTCCATAAAGCATCCTTTATAAACCTTTTTGAAACATTTTGCATAACATTTTTTGTAAAACATTTCTTGAATGTTTTTCGTAAAAGGTCGTTCATAAACCTTTTCTTAAAAACATGAAAATATTTTCATAAACATTTAACATAAACATTCCTCAGAATGTTTTTCATAACATTTAAATACTTCACAACAAGGAAATCAAGCAAAAACTAACATGCATGATTTCATTTATGCTCGATCATTAACTTTCTTTATCTTTCATTCACTTTTCTTACCTTACTTTAGTGTTCGTACCAACTTATTAATTATGAGATCATAAACATAATGCTTCCCTTGCGGAAGACTTGTGACCATCGATCACGTGGTCAAGTACCTCACACCTTGGAGGTCAAACTTTAACTTTACTTTTATTACCTCATAACACAGAGGCTGGTACGACACTTTCCCTTTATCTTTACATTACCCTCTTATTATCTTTTGTGAGCATGTCAAATGTAGTCACATCAGATGCAAACACACTTGCAATTTATACTTGTACTGTAAAATCTGTTGCATAATAAGTGCAACTTATTGCAAACATAACAAATGCACCATGAAATTCATAACTTAAACTATAAAATATTATGCATTGTCAAAATGCAAAACATACTTTAAAATTTCTAAAAATCATAACTTGTACTTTTAAACACGTTATGCATATCAATATGCAATAGACTTTAATCATAACAATTGCAAACTCATTGCAAATCTTGTTTTAAACTTTAAAACCATTTGCATAATAAATGCAAATATACTTTAAAATTAACTTGCAAAGCAATTGCAAACACATTTGCCAACATATAAATAAGTATTTGAAAACCTTTTACTTCATACTGTAGGTGAGGTCTGAAACTTACCTGTACTATACTCTAGCATTCTCTATTCCTTTCTTGTCTCATTCCTTTCTCATTCCTTTTCCTTTCGTTGGTCAACTTCTCTGTCCTGATCATACGACAGTCGACTCATTAATAGTCTTCCTTTTTATCAATCCACTCGATTGATAATAAAACATAAACATTAAATATCCATTGTTAAATCTCTCGTCACACATGACGATTACGTCACTCAACGTATTACAAAAAATTTTTTGTCTAATGACGTTATGCTAAATCGGAGTGTTCGACTTCGTTCTAGCCATTTTCATAAAAATGATGTTTTTACCCTTGGCGGGTATTTCGTCCATTTCGTGACTTAACCAAACTCATTACTTAACTTAACATTCCATTATGTACATAATACGAAAAAATTATCACTAAGAAACATTTCCCAACATCAGGCGTTTCGAGTCCATTTTGGTCATTTTCATAAAATGACCATTTTGCCCTTAGTTTCATTTTCCTTCATTCATTCCTTGACTGAACTTTAAATCCTTAAATTTAGCATCTATCACAATGCATTTTAATATAGTTCATACTGTAGGCAAGATTACTACTTACTTGGACTCCGAGCTACGCGGGTCCGGTTGTACCTCGCTGTATCAACAGTATATGAAGCATCCTCTGCAGTGCTTCTCTAGTGACCATAAATGGCTAGGAATGCTTCCTGGAGTTCATACATTCTTTAACATGTCATTCTGGACTCCGATAATGCAGTTTAAATTACCTCAATCTGCGTGCAGTCGATACTAGATAATTTTCACCAGAGTAGAATTAGCTCGAACGGAGGTCACCATTGCATTCATAGCATCAAAACGAGTCAGGAAACAATCTTGGATCATCGATCAGAGGTTCGGATTACAAAATCCTAAAACGCCCCTTGATCGGCCGTTGATCGTCGGGCGTCAAACGGCTTCGTTGATGGCTGGGCTTGAGCCTACCCCCCCTAAATCGACCCTCCTAAGTCCATTGGTGGGGTCAATTTTACTCAATTTGGCCTCTAACCACTTGAATCGAGAGTGGGATTCTCAGACATAAACGACAACTCTGATCTCGGGTTCACGGCAGAGCTGCCGTGAAATTGGCCTAGGGGAAACGTTGCCTGTGGCCCTCTAAGCAATTCCCCCATGGTGGGGTTGCTCAACTCCACCTGGAATGGCGGCGCTAGGTGGCAAAGATGGTTCTCCGTCAATCCGTGGCTGTTTCGTGCAATTGAGGTGTCCAACACCTTGCTCTCACTCCTCTGAGCATGATGGTGCCCTCAATTGGGCTCAATTCAGCCTAGCACGATGAACCAGAGGTCACCCACGGTAGTGCAAGACGGCCTCCATCATTCTCTGATAGCCGACAGTGCTACAGTACAATTAACTTGGGGGTTTTGATCCCCAAGGCAATCTAAGTTGAATGGTGGGGGCGATGCACCTCACTGCCGTCGTGAACGACGGTTCCCAAGGTGGCTCGACGGCAGACATAGGGTAACTTCGATGAGGCATTTTCGGCCAAAATCGAGCTGGAAGCTTGATACCCCTTTGCTCCTCTCTTCATGCTGAGTCCATAGACACCAAAATCACGTCGATTGGTGGTCAGACGGAGGAGAAATAAGCTCGGGAAAATTTGGGTCTCACTGCCACTTTGGGCGGCGCGTGAGCCCTCCTCTCGTGGTGTTTTGGGCCGTTCAACACACCATTGAGCTCAGCTCGTCGAGAGCTTTCTAACGGTGTGGGAGGTGTTGAAAACAAAGCTCAAATTCTCAAACTGATTTTTGAGGAGAGAGAGAGAATGTAGAGAGAGAAAGTAGAGAGAGTGCTGATAATCATCCAAATTTTTCTTTTTTTTTTCTTTTTTTTTCTTTTTCTCTCTTCACTTTTAAACAAATTTTGTGATCTACGCAGTCTAATTTTGTACTGCGTGATTTTAAATAGTCCAATTCTTACACTGTATTATTTTTACAGTGTAATTTCATATTACATAATTTCATCGGTGTATTTTTTTACACTGCATTATTTTTAATACCGTATAATTTTTATGTTATTATATAGTATTTTTCCTTAAATTGTATTTTTTGTCTTAATGTAATCTTTAATTTAATGCATTTTCAATGCATTAAATTATCGGGTTGTTATAGTAGGGAAGAGGGTTTCTAAAATCATCTCCACTTGAGTAACTTCCTCTATCACAACCCTATTTACCTCGACCTCATGAAGATAGTTAATCATGCTGAGAACATGTTCTCTAACCGAGACCCCTGCCTTCATTTTGGCATCCATTACAGCCTTAACGGCTTAATGATGTGTCTTTTAGAGGGTTTGCTAAGCATGTCTTGTAGAGACTGCATTATCTTATAAGTGATCTCTATGCTTTCGTGCTTCATCCTAAGCACATCAGACATGCCAGCCAAAAGAAAGTAGCGAGCCTTGCTATTTATCCCTATCCAATGATCATACGCTTCTCGTGCATTGCGAGAAGCATTGGCAATAAGCGATGGAGGACATTCCTCCATCAAGACAAATTTATAGTTCTTGCAAATTTGTACTATATTTATATTACTCTTCCACTTGACAAAATTATCTCTAGTTAATTTTTCATTTGAGAGAATAGTGATGATTGGGTTAGGCATTGTTGCTGTAATAAATAAATAAAATGATATAAATTAAATGGCTGCATAAACATCATAAATATATGTTTTGAAATAGTAAACGTGATGCATAATGCATATGGAAAAACACAATATATTTTACTAATTCCATGATTATTCAATTTTAATAAATAAAGTGCCGCCATAAGGTAGGTCAAATTATTTATAAATTGAATTGAGACATTCTCAATTAATAAATATCTACAAAATATCTCATATTTTCTATATTTATTAAAAACTGTTTATTTTGGTTAAGTTATAATTAACAATTTAATTATATCTTTATGAATGTAAACTACTATTTCATATTTTAACAACTTAACTCAAAATTGCCGCCATAAGGTAGGTCAATTTTGAAATACATTATTAAATCTTATCTCTTGGAAGCCGACCTTGTTATTGATTTAAATGGATACCCTCCGTACGGAGGATGAAATTAAAGCGTCCTGAGGTGCCACTTAAAACTCACAGTGCTATGCTAATAGTGGAGACCGCAAGTTATATTGTCATATTATCATCTCCTAGACATTATTTTAAAAAGATGTGTCTTATCTTATAAAATGTCCTATGCTGTATAATTCTAGTAAATTAAAACAATTTTTAATTACTGGGTTATATTTTGTGTTAATAGAATCCTAACTTATTTACACTTAAATGAATTACCAGATTTTCTCAAGTCTTCAATCCTGTATAAATCAATTACTCCATATTTTTGGTTATATCCAAATTTAATGTTTCTCAAAATTGTCCCAAAAATAAAATTAAAATTGCATTGGAAACTGCACCTTTTTTGAAAAAATTTTAAGCTCTCTGTCGGCAAACTGATCTATATGATCGGCCTGCTAGTCATGACCCTCCGGCCTATTGATCTTTTCAGGTTGGCCTGTTGGTCATGACAAATCAGCCTTTCGCCAAAGCCACCTAATTTTTGCCTCGCTGTTTGCCTACCAAACTGGACGGTTCGACATGTTGACCGAGCATAAACCACCCTTTTCAGAAAATATAGCTTCTGATGCAATTTATCAATTTTATTTTCAACAATTCAAGAACATAAAATTAAAGACTTATGAAATAACTAGAAACGCCATCATCCATCTTCCAGATCCGTCTTCTCTGAATAATTATTTAATTACAAAATTCTTGCAAATTTAAAATTAAATAATAATTCATAGACGGAGATGATAGTCTGCCTTCCAATTACATGAAAAACCTAAATATACATTCTAATCTCTAAGGAACCATAACCGGTATAAATTAATTAATTAATAATTAATTAAATAATAATTTAATAAACCATAATTAATTAATAAACATTCACCATATAATTTATGACAACATATAATATATAGAAACCTAGAGTGCCAACTCTCTAAAAATTAAATTCAAACATATAAGAGATAAAGATCACATAATTTATACATATAGTACGATCACAAACTCGTAAATTTATGTAAAAACCATGGCTCTGATACCAATTGTTGGAAAAAAATAGTATGCGGTGAAATTTTAAAAATTTTTTATATCAGAGTATTTTCTAAAACACAAGTTTGACATGCTATATGCATTAATTAACCAAATCTTACTAACCTTTATATGCTGAAGAAATCCCACAATTCATGAAGAAAAGTAACGTTCTAGAAGAGCCTCAATCAACTAATATTCTTTGCTATTCTCTATTTATGATCGGAGTGACTGTGGGCTCACACGTATAGCTCTTCCACAAGGTGACTCTCCTTCCAACCAATCGAGATAACCCAAAGCTAATATTCGTGATTTGTGAACAAGAGCTCTTAGGGAGTTTTAGAGTCTCATTAGAAGAGTTTCACTCTTAATCTCTCAATTGATCTAAATAATAATGAGACTCACTCTCTTTTTATAGAGGTTAGGTCCAAGAGTCAGTCCTTATTAGATAATGCCTCAAAATTCGAATCAGTATCAAATTTGAATCAATATCTGATGAAATCAGCTTGAAAAAGTGTGATCTTTTTATCTCACAGTCGGCATGCCGATCGGTCCAATCGGCATACCGAACTTGCCCTATCGGCAAGCCGAACCTGCGATAAAAATCTCAGCGAATCTTTTATTTTTCACCCGAAATTCTATAGGATAAAGTCTCAGTTTTAATTCAAATAACCCAATAAAAAAGTTATCTAATTAAAACAACTTTATGTAGATAATCTCTAGAAAAATAAATAAATTCCTGATAATTCTACAAGTTTATCTTGATTTAATTTATTCAAAATTAAATCAACTGATAAAAAGATAAGAATTATCTAATCCCAATAATTTAACAAGTTTATCTTGAATTAATTTTGTCACAAAATCATTCAACTGACAAACAGACATGAATTATTTGATTCTTCCAAATTTTAACCAATTTAATAAACCTGAGATAAGTCATCAATTATTAAAAAAGCACGTCGTATCATTACAGGATTTTTTGTGAGCTAGCAAAGGGAACCTGATGGACCTATATAGTTCAAGCTCCCGATAATTATGAAACCCAATATTGCAGATATACATTTTATAATTATCAACTCCAATACTACTCCACTAAAAGCTTGGAGTTGTACTCTTAAACTATATAGAATTAAGAAGCCCATACGGCTAAGTCTCCATGACATATCATAATGAATCGTATCCCTATAGGATTACCCATAATCGGCTTAAGGACAAGTTCTATCTTACCTTCCTGATTATTTTTATCTTACGTTCCATTATCTTACCATTGGAAAACTTACCATTTAAAGGTGATATACCATTTGGTTACACCTATGCATCTAAATGGTTGAGTGCTCTGATTTTTTAATTATAGGATAACGCATATAAGAAGATATCACTACTCCTAAAAGAGGAGCTATGGATTTTATATTTATGAATAATAAATCTACGCTATCAAGAGTCATGCCTCCAACATACTAGCATACGTACCACTATTTAAATATGGGTGTCACTCTTTGGTACATCAAAAAACACAAGTCAAGATAATGGGCCTACTATTCATCTCAAGATTAAGATACAATACAAATAATTGTCTAAAGTGAATCGATTTGTCGAGACAGAATTATTAATCCAAATTAATTTACTTTATGTTTCGATCCAACACATCGTCACCTATGATAACGTGCTAATGTTTCTATTCACAGAGTCTACCTCCGATGGCCAAGATAAACTATCTCCCAATAGGGATATAGACAACATGACAATCTTTACATGAATAAAGTGCCCAACTTTATTCTCTCGTTTGCGGATCTTATGATTTAGACCGTTACCTTAAGATTCGTGTTTTTCACATAATCTGTCTATTATATGCTCAATTCTTAAAAGTTTAGACTTACAGTCCCAGGCTTTTGTTTACTTAACATATATTCAACAAATATGAATATAAAGAAGACAAGATTTGGTATATGAATAATAAATAAATTCTTTATTGATAAAAATGTATTCAAAAACATATTATATTTTTACTTTTTAATACATACACGTCTAACATGCTACTCATGTTGACAAAGCTAAAGCCCTAGTTAAAATTCTAAAATTTGTAGTTCATTTCTTTTTTTTCTTTTTTTTGGATCGACAATAAGACCATGTAAAGGCAAAATGACATGTATGCCCTTATTAGAAAGACATGTAAGTGGCACATGGGCAATTATGTCTAAAAACCTAACCCTGTTTTCAATTTTAACAATTGTGCAATAGATTTTAAAGTTTAGGGGCTTGATTGTCAAAATTTTTAGTTTAAAGACCAATTTTCCAAACTCATAAAGTTCAAAGAGGTTTGGGGCAGAGAAGCCAAATTCTAAAGTTTATAAAGTTCAAGATCCAACTTTCTAACTAACAAAATTTAGGGTTTATCTGTATAAAAATCTTGAGTAATTTTTATATATTAATTGATGTGTGTTACCTGGTAATCACAATTACAACAAATTTTATAATTTGGGGTGCTATTTACTAAAATTGAAATTTCAAAATCCAAGTTACTGAGCAACCAACACAATTAATCCTATTTTAAATCTATTTCTCAGAACTAAAACATCCGACACTTGATTTTGTGAGATTCAACCAAAAAAACCCCTCCCAGATTGGATTGGTCCTATCTGATGGGCTCCAACATGGGGCCCCTATTATAGGCCGGGCCTAGCATGAAGACAAGTGGCGCATAATTTGGAAGCATGAGAATATGCAACAAGAGAAATTCCCTCAGCCGACTTGGCACTGGTGCAGTGGGTATGAAGAAAATTATAATTAGGCCCTCTCCCTCTTCCTCTCTCTTCTAACACACACAAACGCAAAACGGGCAAAACCAAATTTACCAAAAACCAAAAACCCAAGCAAAAATAAAACAAAACAAAAAAAAAAAAGAGAGAGAAAGAAAGCTCTGTTTGTCAAAATTCTGATCACAACAACAAACAAATATACATCAGACTTTATACCGGCGTTAATGTTTTGTTTGGATTCCGACACTTACGGTCGCTTTTGGCCCTTTCTTCTTCGCCACTGAGACCGGCGTGTTCGAGCGCTCCTAAAACCCCTCCAAAAAAAAAAAAAAGAAACTAACGAGAAAATGTTCGCCTTGATTTGATTTAGAAGGGGCTCGTCATTTGTATCAGATCATTTTGGTTTCTGATAATTTCTCGTCTTTCAAACGGGTACGTGTTTTTTCGTTATATTTCTTTTGGTAATTTGAGAGCTAAGTATATTCATTCCTATTTGAAACCCAAATTCTGTTGAATTTATAGTGCCCCATTTTCGCTTGCTTTCTGTGAATGTGTAAATGTTTGGTTTTTATTTTTATTTTTTTAGTGAACGAGTTGGGATTAAATGATTTCAAAGTTTTGTTTTCTGTTTACTTGTAATGCGTATCTTCGGTCTTGTCCCTGATTTAGTGAGGTTGTTGTTGTTGTTGAGCTGAAAAACTGAAAATAGTCTCTTATGTTAGCTCAATAGAAATGGGATTTTTTTGAATTTGACATTGCTTGCGTCAGTTTTTAAAACTTTTCCCCCTCCTTTTCCCGTTGAGAGTTGAGAGGCAAATTGGTAAAGTCTCAAGGAAAAGAAAAATGTGAAAGAAGACAAATAAGATTCTTTTTCCTGCCTGAGAATCTTCAACTAAAAAGGGCACATGTGTACATTTTTGAATGTAAAATTAGAATAAATATTATGTAAATCATACTGATTTTGACGAAAAGCTAGCAGTTTTGTAACACATACTACTAATTTGGGTGTCCCTTTCAACTCCAATGCCAATTTTTCCATCATTTGTATTACTATCATTGTTGAACTGGTCTTAGAGTTTTTACTTATTTTATTTTTGTGCGGTATTATTGTTTTCATGAGCACAGAATTAAACTATTATTTAAAGAATAAGCAAATGCATATATGAATTTAAAGGATTGCACTTGGTGATTGTTTTGCAAAGGTAAGGTTTGGTGGCAGTGAATGCTTGGTGCATGGGGATTCAGACAATGACATCTCAAGGTAATGGCCAACAGTCTCATTTTCAGTCGTCCCCGTTGGCAAGGCAGAACTCATGGTATAGCCTGACTCTAGATGAAGTTAATAGCCACCTTGGAGACATGGGGAAACCGCTTGGAAGCATGGATCTCCACGAGCTCCTTCAAAATATATACACTTCTGAAGCAAAGGAAGTCAGTGGGAGGGATGTGGAGAATACTTCCTCCTCATCGTTACTCCAACGACAGGCCAGTCTAACATTGGCTAGAGCTTTGACTGGGAAGACCATTGATGATGTGTGGGGAGAAATCCAACAAGGGCAGAAGAAGGTGCACAATGAGGATGTCAAAGTTCAAGATCGAGAGCCCACACTTGGTGAAACGACTTTAGAAGACTTCCTGGTACAAGCAGGGCTTTTTGCTGAAGCTTCTTCAAGTCCCGCTGTCAGATTGGATTCCATTGATGCAATGACCCCACAGAGTTATCCTCATAAATTTGGGTTGTCACCCTCCCCTACAATTGGTGCATTATCGGAGCCAACCACACCAGGGCAGAAAAGAGATGCATCAGATGCATTCGAGAAGACCATGGAGAGGAGGCTTAGGAGAAAAATTAAGAACAGGGAATCAGCTGCTCGTTCACGAGCTAGAAAACAGGTGATTTATCATTCTATGTGTTTGTTTTACTTTTTCTAATTAATTGTTTTTATCTTTTTGTTTCTTCTATTAATCAAGATGAATCCTTTGGCTGCATTTAGGCTTACCAGAATGAGTTGGTGAGCAAGGTTTCACGCCTAGAGGAGGAGAACTTAAAGCTCAAGAAAGAGAAGGTGAGGGATTTGCATTTATTTCAATTGTTTATTTATATAAAGAATCTTTGAGTTTTAATCTCTGGTGGCTATGGTTTTCCCACAAGTGATAAGCTCCTGAATGTTTACTTGTTTAACTTGATAAAGTGATTTATATCTTATTGTATAGAAAAACACACCTGATAAGTTGGACGTGCATGATTTTTTTTTTATTTTTATTTTTTTTTAATTGGAACATTTGATGGCTTGGTTCAGATAAACATACGTTTCATCCAACCCTATCATAAGAAATGCACTGTAGTTATACCTTAGGATAATATAGTGCAGAGATGTGGGAAGTAGAAAGATGTATTGTAGGTACTGCAATATGGTTATGGAGAGTAGGCGTCCTTCATGGGCATCGGTGCTGAAGATCTATCAAGAATTTGAACTCGATCTATCATTTAGGCAACAGAAGATGAAATAGATAAAGGTACATTTATTCGTCTAGGTTTTCTTTTTTTAGTTGGCATGCAAAAACTGAAAAAATAAAGAAATAAAAAAATCAATTGAAGTGGTGAACAAACACCATGCCCCTCCATTTGGAAACTTGTGCTTTGAAAATGAGAAAACACAAGCACACTCAAATGCATGTATCCTTTGGTTCTTCCAAGAGGATAATATGTTTGAATAATGAAAAATAGATCAAGCTCAGTAAGCTCATTCTTGGAACAGCATTTATGTGAATTTATACAAAACAATTCTCTAGATTTAATAGTTTTTTTGGTGAAAACACAATCCATTCCTAATATGAAGCCAAGTTCTTGGTAATTAGAAAACATTAAGCTCTCATGGACTGTTAGTAGTTTGTTGCCTTAGTTTTACTGTGCATATTCCCCAGGCATATAGAACTCTCTGCCGGGGCATGTTCATTGCCACACATATCTAACCTTTCAGGTTGACTTTACTACTGAAATACGTGCCATATCTTACAAAAGCAATTTAATGTTTGCTCATGAGAGAGACAACTGCAGTCTGAGATCTGTTTCAGTAATACTTGCTTAAAGCCTTTTTCCTGCGCAGAGGGTCGATATATACTGTACTCAAATAGATTATTAAGGCTTTGTTTGACAAATTTAGTTAGAACTAATAAGTTCTAACTACTATAGTGTAAAGCTCTCACGTCTACAGTGCAAAGCAAAAGTTTGCTAAAGTGTAAAGTTCTCACATGCTACATTGTTTTGGTTCTAACTATATTACCAAACACTCTCTAAGTTCATTAGTCTCATTGCTGCTTGTGCTTTTAGGAATAGTTGTATGAATCTCATTGGTCTCAGTCTTAGTACTTTGAAACAAGGGATAGCCTAATTTAAATTTTTGGAAATGTGGGAAATCTATATCATGCTGTTTTAACTTCAACTTGAAAAAGTCCGAGTCTGTAAGTATTAGTTAGTGATGTGCCCATGTTTCTCTGCTTTTTGACATTTTTGTTTCTGCATTCCCAGCATTGTCTTCAATAGAAAGACTTGGAGGTGACGGCACTTCAAATTGATGGATCTCATTTTGCTGTCATAGATAATATCTGCTCATGATCCTATGTGGACGTTTCCTTGATTAATCACTGTATAGTGCATATCTGTTAACTATATCTTTTCAATTTATGTAATAGCAAATTCGAAGCTTTTTGTGTTAGAATGTGTTCACTTTATCTTGAAAACAATAAACAACAAACAAGGGAAGGAATGCATGCTCTTCTACTGCTCTGCTAGATTCGCCTGCTATAATTATCTTTTTATTTTTCTTTGTTTTAGGAATTCGAGAATATGTTCCCATGCGAAGCCTCTCCTGAACCAAAATACCAGCTTCGAAGAACAAGTTCAGCGTCTTTTTGACTCGTTCGTAACTCGCACCAATGTGTTTGTTATAATCATGCATTCATGCTGTAGCGGCTTTGGAATCTCATCATCAGGTTGCCTGTTCGTTCCGCTGCTGATATATATGGTTCTTCCCATGCACTGCTAGAGTTTGTTTGTTCTGTACATCTATGTTTAACTAGGAATGTATACAGAAGCAATAGTGCCATGTTGGTAGGTTTTGGTCCTGTGTTGCTGTAAAACTATTTTAGGAAAGACTTTGAGTGCATGGTACAAGTTGGCGCTTTGCTTTGATAATATTAGTATGGGTTAGCCGTGATAGTTCGATCTTAGTCAGTTACCTGGATGATTAGTTTGTGGCTTCCCAAATTGAAAGAAAGAAATCTTGAATATTTATAAGTTTTTAATTCAATCATCTAAGGATATTATTTTTTATTGAAATGTGGATTCTTGCCGTACCTTTGTTACATGGATTACACCATATCATCATATTAGTGTTACATTAGCTTGAAACAATTATTAAACGAACTAAAATGATGACAATAATGTAATCTGGTAGAACGTGAATGAACCGTGAACATAATTCTTTTATTGAATTCCTATCTGGAAAAATCGGGGCATGTTAAAAGTGCATTTAGTGAGACAAATTATGGAAAGTGAGATTTGAATTTGGTAGAACTTGTTATGATGGGGTTACAACGATGACAATTTTAATAGGTACCATTATTATTAGTCGTTTAATATAAATTTAACGATTATAACAAAGTGAATAGTTGACCAAAAAAATTTATGATGATTAATGAGACTGAATTTTCATCAAGCTATCGTCAATTATTATTAAAATATATTCTTATTAAAAATATAATCACTAAAAAAAAACCATAAAAAACAAAAATGTGCGGGTATATATATATATATAAGCCATATATGTAAAGCAGCTTATAAAAGCTGCTTTCAATCCATTTGAGTTACAAAAGCCTTTTTTTTTTTTTTTAATACAATGCTATCCTTGAAAGCTAGAATTTCACATGTTAACATTTGGTGTTAAATTTAAATCGAAGCGTACCAAATAATTCATAAAAGCAAGGATTAAAAACGAAAATCAGAAGTGGGTTGAATAGGAAGAGTGGCACCTTTATAAATATGTTCGGAAATAATACTTCGATATCAAGTTTGTATATATATATATATAAATTATGTAGAAAACTACGTGAAATGTCCTTTATATGACACCATTTATTAAAAATGTCCTCGTCTTTTTTATTTTTTAAAAATATTCATTTTTATATTTTTTTTTTAAAATAATAATTATACGTTTACTATTTTACCTATTAAGTATTTTCACTTTACCAGGTATGTGAAATTCTAAATCAACTTTGACTGTCTCTCGTAACCAGCTCTGTACTACCTGTCTCTTCTCCTCTGCCCTATCTCTCTCATCCCCTCTTTCCCACCGTTGATGGCTTTCTCACTCTCTTCGCCTTCTCCTCCTCCGCCTCTTCTGTTTCTTCTTCGTCCTCGTGCTCGTGATTGCGCTCGTTCTCGGCTTGTGGGGAGGCGGTCTGGGAAGGCGGAGGTATAGCATCGTCATCGACGGCGAGAGCACCGGCACGTAAATCCATGTGTTCAGGTGCGAGGTTTTGTTTCAATGGCGATGGAGGGGATTTGAAAATGATGTTTGATTTCAGGAGCTATGAATTGGCATCGTTTAGTGTTTCAAGAATCCGGAGGCAGCATGTAGGTTGTTGACATAGTTGCTCGAGTTCATGAAGGAGGAGGGTTGAGAGGGAGCTATGGACGAGAGGACAGAGGTTCGTCCTATGAGAACATGATTGTCAAAATTCATGGTGTTGGAGTTCACCAAGATCACTTTTGATCTCCTTTAATTTGGGGGTTAGGATGAGTCTGAGGCCAGAGCCGCCGCTAGAGTCATCGCCTTCGCTAGATGCTTTTTGTTTATGAGGATTTAGATCTGATTTGATCTGTGTTTTTTTAAGTTCTGGGTTTGTATATCTATTTTTCATAAACATTAGCATGTTGTGAGATTTTTCGAGATAATTTGTGCAAAGTTTGTAGACTTTTTTTTTTTTTTTAATAGAGTTCTAGCTAGTTACGGTGAGTTTCAGAATGAACCATGCAGGTTCCATGTTGAAACTTTATGGGTTCCGGCTACTTCATGGAAGGAACCCGTTGGGTTTCGGGGGGTTCTAAGACAGAATCAGGTAGGTTCAAAAATGTCACAATCTGTTTTTTCAAGTTGTGATAAAATTCTTTCTTATTTACTTAGAGACAAAAATTTAAGAATATATTTTTATTTTCTTAAAACCGAAATAAGTACTTTACTTTACAATAATTTTAATAACTCCCAAAAATACTTTAACACACTTATATTTACATAAACATTCATATCTTTGCAACATTCTCCTTTTCAAACATTTTATTTCAAAACAACTTAATACATATATACAGCGGAAACATACAGTAGCGGACTCCATACCCGACCTGCACATATCATCCGTCCGCCAGCTCATCGTTAACATTTATTCTAACCTTCTCGTCGGAATACCTACAACATGAAAAACTTAATGAGCTAACGCCCAGTAAGTCCCATAAATCTCACATGGACAATCAATTGAATGCATGATTCAATTATGCTTTCTTATGAACTTTCCTTATCTTCCTCATATCTTATCTTTCATTAGGGCCCAAGTGTTTGTACCATTGCGCAATATCATTTAGGTCTATGTAACACCGTACCATATTTTATCCTTTAAACTTCCCTTACTTTGAGAGCCGGTACGACACTTTTCTTAACTTCTGGTGACATTTTACCAATCCTTTTAATATAGTTGTCATACTAAACATGAAATGATAATCACATGTTATCCATGGTACATAAATCCGTATGCAGAGCAGAATACACACAAGTATCTACTTCATATACATACATATGTTCATTACTGTATACACTAATACACAATATCTTGTACATGACAGTACGTAACTGTTATATACTTAGGTATTCTAATCATATACACAAAGGCATCGATTCTATACCTCTTAGATATTCATTTCATAACAACATATAAGTTTGCATTGTAATATATACCCTAATATGCATATTCACGCATTCTACACCTATAATTTCATACTGTAGGTGGGAAGGGTACTTACTTGCTTCTGAGCACTACCAAAAACAACTTCAGTCTTCTTTCTCCTAGACTCCTAGGATCCTGTTGGCCAATTACAAAATTATTAGCCAATTCCTAATACGTTTCATTACAAAACGTTCGTTACTTAATTGATCGAGTTGTATAATTGTACACAATTCTATATACATTGGTTTCCTTATTTCTTTCTAATTCTACCCTATCGTTACTTATGAAGGGTGTAAATCTTTCTAATCACTTTCTTTTCCTATCTGTGACCTTATTAGAGTAACTCGGGTTATTCGGGCAAAAATGACGGTTTTGCCCTCCGTTGCCCTACTGACTTTTTCAAACTCAATTCGTTCATTTGACATAAACAGCCACATATTAACTTAAAAATAATGTTCGAGTGGCTCATATCACTTTATTTCGCACTTATGCCTCTTTTCCATAAAACTTTACATTTAAGCCGCTAACTCGAAAATTATGACAATTTTACCCTGAGGCTAAAATTTTCTCTTTACATCAAAATTTTCTATTTTTCATAAGGAACATTTTTGCTTGAAGAACCATACCTCAAATCATTTAAAAAATGACGTTTTTACCAATTTACCATATTTTCACTTTTAACAAATTCTTGAAAATTCAAAAACTCACAAACGGTTGAGTTTTTCGATAAACCGTCAATAATATTTAATAGTTTCGTTGAGATCTACAACTTTTGTGTTTTAAATTTTCTCAAAATCTCATTGTACAGGTGTGTTTTTGGCTATTTTTTATTTCTGCCGAGAAATAAAATTTTCTTTCAATTTAGTCCCTTGGACGTTTTTCTCAAAATCCTTTTCAAAATTTCAAATCTACCCCTGCAGTGTCTATTCCATGCCTAACTCAGGTCATTTTCATGCTCAAACCTCATTTTTACAAAGTTTAACATTTTTACAAAGTTTAACCCTAAAATTGCAAAAATAATATTTTATGCAAAAATTACAATTTTGCATCATAACTCAAAATTTCATCACTTAAACATCCTATGCATCACCTTCACATGAAATTTCATTAAACATAACCTCAAAAACTCATATGGATTTGAAAAAATAAAAATCCAAACAAAATCCATTAAAATTCAAAACTTTGAATACCAAAACTTACCAAAATAGCCTCTTTTTGATTTCTAGCCTTGAAATTCATTTTGATATGCCTCTAAGCCTCCTTTTCATGCAAAAATAACATGGGTTAATATCCTTTCTTCAACCCATGAGAAATCCTTTAAAAACTAATCAAAAAGTTTAGAATTTCACCTTTAATCTTGTGAAAATCCTTGGGGCTTGCTTCTAAAATTGTTTTGGGGCTATTTTTGCAAGGTTTGAAGTTGAGAAAATTTTTTGGAAGCTCTCAACAATGGCTGCCGAAACTTGGTGGAGAAGAAAGAGTTGAAGTTTTTGTGATAACTTGAATTAAATGCAACCTAATCCACTTGGTGACTCATAGTCACCTACCTGATGACCCCCTAAGTGTCCTCACATCATTGGGCCACATTTCTAGCTTTGGTGGCCCAATCAAATTCAATTGGGTATCCACTTAGTTGGACTAAAAATTTACACAGTGTAATTTTTTATCACGTAGTATTTTTCTTATACTACTGTGGTCAAATCAGTGTATTTTCTATCCTTAGACTGTATAAAAATATTTAACTTACTTTTTGTTCAATTTTGAAGGCCAATCATAACATTTTTTGTATCTGCATTTTCACTTAGCAGTATTTTTATACCTCTCTGGCCTCCTTTCTACCTCAGATTAGGGTTTGGACAACCTCTGTGTCCTAATTACATTGTAGTCACTCATTTGTTTATACCACAATTTTACAATTAATTGTGATATAAAATTCATTTTATTGATACTATCTATAGATTCCTAAGTAATTCAACTCATAAAATCTATATTTTACCACATCCAACATTGCATTACATTTGTCATAAAATGCGCAATCAATGCCGTTTATTCCTATTTTATCGTAATTTTTACCAAATTACAACTTTTTACAAAAATCACATTTTTAAAAGTAAATTCATTAATTAAACCTAATAAAATATTATGTTTTATTAATAACATTTTCTCGGTCATTACAAAAAAATGTTAGAGTTTAGTAGATTATAAGTTAGAAGCTAACAGGTTAAAACTCGTAGGCGATCGCCGTTTCTTTGTTTAAAAAAAATATTAGAATTTAGTATGTCTAGGTTGGAATCTAGCAGGTTATAACCTGGCACCCACACCTACGATCGGAGTCAGACATCGCTTTTTTGTTTTAAAAAAATATTGGTGTATGGTAGGTTCTAAGTTGGAACTTGATAGGTAACAATTTAACATGCGTACCGACGACCGTAGGAGGTCGTCGTTTATTTGTTTCAAAAAAATGTTGAAATCTAGTAGATTTCGAGTTAGAACCTAACATGTTACAATTCAGCACTAGTATCAATGGCTGAAGGCGGTCGCCGCTTCTTTGTTTCAAAAAAAAAATATTGAAATCTAGTAGGTTCCAAGTTAGAACTTAGTAGGTTTTAAGTTAAAACTTGGCAGGTTACAACCTGACAACCGCACCAACAACCTAAGGTGGTCGCCGCTTCTTTGTTTCAAAAAAAAATTATGAATCTGATCGGTTATAAATTGGAACCTGGTAGGTTACAACCCGCTCAAGCGAACAGAGGTGGGTTTTGGCAGGTTCCATGACGAAACCTGGCGGATTCCAAACTAGAACTTGGTGGGTTCTAAGATAAAACCTGATGAGTTTCAACAGATACCAAGACGTAACCTAGGATAACTTGAACTTTTAGTAAATTATTGTTTTTAATTAAAAGGGTAGTTTTGAGAAGAGTTTTTTAGGAGAACAATCTTAAAAAAGTATTTCTTTATGGAGGCATTCTTATAAGTTGCTCAGATAGCATCTAAATAAGAGCTTAAAATAGAGTTTTATAGCATATTCTCCTTCAAATTATCAAATTATATAGAGGGACTATTTGACGATATAGATATGCATATATATATATATATATATATATATTAGCGTCTCATTGTATTTTTATAATTAATGTTGTTGGATTAACTGCTGATAGAAATCATATTGAAATAGAATAACCTAAAAATAACTGCAACTATAATTGAAATAAAATTACAACATGAAATTGTACAACCAAATGAAAATACGTACGAACGGTTAACGCCCCGAGGCCTATGCTATATACGGTGTCCTTAAGACATATTTATTCCCTCACCGTAAATACACGAGGTTGTCTGGCGTCAATCTCATAGGACACAATTATAGCAGATGAGCAGCAAAGGTGCATGTCGAAGCTACTGTAGACGAACTGAACTGCGCCTTTTGACTATCACACTGAAAAAAAAACTAAGAACGCTAGAGAATACTTTGGAATCTCGAAGAGAGGTTTTTTTTTTTTTTTGGCGTCTTCAAATGACAAGACCGAGGTCTCTTTTACAGGGCTTTGAGGAGACAAGTCTTTCAATTCTGAAATTAATCCATATTAATTCTGAAATAATTCTTGGATTATAACTCACAGCTATTTGCTTGCCCATTATTTATCCACTGATTAATTTCCGACTGTATAAATTTAATCTACAGCCCATTTCTCTGTCAGCATTAACCTATAGATAAATGCAAGGCTTAGTTTTCGGAATATAATTCCGTTTGGCTGTAGTAGGTTGGAAAAGAATCGAATGAAGCAGCAAAACCAAGTTTGCGCAGGCCGCCTTATGAGCTCCTTTAGACTTGGTCCTTTACATGTGAAACTAACTAATATTCCTTTAGTTTTCCAACCTCACTTAAGCATATTAGGTGGCAATTTTTTATTTACCCATGCCTCATTTTGAACACATAAATATACCATTTCAATCCCCTTTTGGGTGGAAATTATTTTCGATCTTGACCCATCACTAACACGTAACAGGTCCTACTTAACATTGAGCCTCACAATAGAACTTGAAAATGAGTTGTATAAGCTATTCATCTAACGGATTCTAAGTAAGGGCTTCAAATACCCACCACTATTGTACATATTTAAACCATAACATCTGGTTAAAACTACATTGTTTCACAGATTTGAGGGCTAAAAACAGATATCTACCAAGGCACTTACGGGAGAAATTTCCTTTAAAGAATCGCATTTTTTATGTTCTGAATACAAGACTAATTTCTTCAATTGTGAGAGTCGAAGAACTGATTCTACTGGATGGAAAACCATTCCTTCTCTCAGGATATTATCAGACAAAACTCGTCTTTTCTGGTGGGCAGTAGAGGTAAGATCTCCATGTCTAAAGACTGCTGGCTTCATGTATGCCTGCTGGCTTTCATCTAGGAAGATCTTCTTGTTCAGGTCCTGTTCATTGAAGGCCACAGAATTTGGGACAGAGGGAAAGTTTCTGAAATGTCTGACTTGGAGAAAGCTGCACTTGTATGCAATACAAAGTGCCTTCCTTCCCATATGGATGTTAAATTGGCATGGATACCTTCCGAGGAGAGTGAGTTTTCTGTTAAGTCTGCTTATCTGGCTTCAAACGGAGCTCGCTTCAATCCAAACGAAGATATTTGGCGGAGATTATGAAGTCATAAGATGCATGACAGATTAAAGCTACTGTTGTATAGAATGGCCTAAGAAGTGCTTCCTATTAGAGAGAATTTGGCTAAGTGCATGACTGGTTAGGAGACTGAGTGCCCGTTCTGCCATGTTGAGGCCGGGACGACCTTGCACTTATTTGCCAATTGCGCTTTTGCCATAAGGATTTGGTTCGGATCAGGCCGGAATGGGAGGTGGGACAGGTTTGATCTCGGCTCCCCAAAAGAGTTCTTACTTCTCTTGTTAGAGCCGCCTGATGTCTTGGTCAAGAGAGGCCCTGTGCTTGAGTGAGACAAGAACGAGTTCACAATATGGGCTGCAATCACGATCTCCGAAATCTGGTCGGCTAGAAATGACTTGATGTTTCGTGATATCCAACCACAGATTGGAACCATTATGAGTAAAATTCATATTCAACTTGGAGACCATCTCAGAGCTGTGACTTCTCGTGATCAACCTCCCCGTTCTCCAAACCAGCTAGTTCAGGGATGGACGAAGCCGGCTGCAGGAATTATCAAGATAAACGTGGATGGTGCTTTCAAGAACGGGAATGCTAGTGCAGCTATTATCGCCAGAAACCATGATGGAGACGCTATCTGTATGTGGGCTGGTGTGGTAGAAGCCAATGCTGCTGCGGAAGCGGAATTGTAAGCCATTTGGAGAGCTCTTGATTTGGCGGTCGGTTTGAGTTGGCCGCGTGTTTGTGTTGAGGGTGACTGTAAGATACTCTTAGTCGCTCTGTCCAATGGCAAAGACTGTCCCATCTGGCATCTTACGCCGTTGTTTTCCAATGTTTTGTCATTGAGTAATAAGGTTTCTTCAGGAGTTTCGTATGGATTTCTAGATTGCTGAATTGGTCTGCCCATTTGCTATGTTCTTGGGCTCCAAAGGCCAGGTTTGCTGGCTTCGTCCTTTGTTCCTCGGTAATGAAATCCTTGTTCCTCAATTAAAAAAAAAAGAAAAAGAAAAAAGGACCCACACAAATGGACGGTTTTAAAAACTGCTGTCTGATAATCACTAATTCGTCATTTGTGACACTTGTATAATTAAACTTATGGTAGGGTACAGTCAATCATGTGTATTTATATTGACTGTATCATGCAATGTTTTCCTAGGCATCAAGTAGAGTGGTGAAGCTAGAATTTTATTGTAAGAGAGCATACAGTAACAATTTGAAAAATACCAGAAATACTTTAAAATGTCAAATCCTAATTTTAGTTTTTTTCCCAATGTAATTATACCATAAGAGATTAGTTTAATTATTTTTTACCTAAAATAGATTGAAATGTTTTTTTAATAGAGAAGTATTTTTGGTTGAATAGTATAGATGTATATATAAGTGGAGCCTATTTGAGCAATAAAGATGTTAGCTGAAAAATTAGATAAAAAGTTATTTAAAAGTTATATTGTGGGAAGTGTTAAAAGAAAAAAAAAAACAAAGAACTAAAGCAGAGACATATTTGAAAACAAAATTACTTTAACAAGGGCAAATTAGAGAAAGGTCTTTATGTAAAAAAAAGTAATAAAGAGGGTAGTGTGAAAAGAAAAATGCTTAATATAACTACATTTTAGGGGGGAAAATTTTATAGGTCATCCAAAAAATTTATAAGAATTTCAAAAACAAAATGCTCTAAGAAGAGCAAATTAAAGAAAAATATTTCAACAAGGCACCTAGAATTTAATAGGAAAATACAAAACAAAAATAAGATAAACAATAAAATATATTAAAAATAGGATTATTAGATGGATATTTAAAATATATAACTAAGTTATACATACATACATAAGTATATATATGTAAAAGTTTCAAATAAGTATGCATATATATATATATATATAAACATTTAAAAATAAAAAATCCAGCCCCTCTCGCACCCACCTCCCTCCGCCCCTGATTGAATAATAGTCCATGGAATTTTAACCGTTATGCTATTCAAGAGGCCCTAATTTTATCCCAAATTTATTTGCGCACCATAAATTGTCAGCGCAGTATGATTATAAAGAATAAATGGTAACGTAGTTCTAGCATTCAAATTTTTCTTCTTCGTGGGTCTTACGTTTATCCAATCAATATTCTGTAAAACAATTTTAAAATAATGTCACGAGAAGAGAGAAAGAGAGGGACAATGATTACCATTTTCACGGATGTAAATAGGAGGATTCCTACAATGTTGCTTCATGTACTCCAAAACTCCTGCTAGGCCCCATGGTGTAATTGGATACTGCATCAAATTAGAGGATAAATGACACACAAAAGAATTCCGAGGCACAAATTAACCAACTAAAGAAGTTTATTATTCGATTGTTTACCTCAAATCTTGACGTATCATTTTGCACAACTGCCAAAAAAAAGAGCTTCAATGAGTCAATTCTATTGAAAATCTGTTGCAATTAAATACTATTTGAACTTCAATTTACCACTTGATTCCATGAGACAAAGTGTTGATTGTCAAAACTACAAGTGAAACTATTGGATACATTGACTTGTGAGATCCGTTTGATAAAGGCCAGGACATTTTTTATTTTTGTTTGTTTTTACCAGTAAGGGGTTAGAACTTTGAGAACACAATGGTAGCGTTTACAGGTAGGGCTTTATTTAAATCACTACATCTACATCATATTTTATGTATTTTATATACTTTTTCATTTACCATATCTAACATTCAAAAATACGCACTATTGACAGTGATAACCCATTTTTATTTCTACAATTATGACATGTCATCCAAGTTACAAATCTTGAAAATTTATTTATGCAAAAGAGGCATACAATATCATTTTAATCCCATGTCTGCGATAACGTCCCTGTTTTTCGAGCGAAGGGTGCTAGACTTGTCCTCAACATAAATCATATTATAGTAATTCAGTCCTAAAAAGTCGAAGGAACCCATGATGATGTCGGATTCTTGGGTGGTGAAGGCTAAAATTCTTGTGCCTGCATTCTATTTCAATACTTTAGGGTAATCTCTAAATATCAAGGGATTCCAAAACCTATAACACAATGTGGACTTAATAAGTACTCTAAGGGAAAAAAAATGACTGTGTTACTTTTGTTGGGTTTTGATGGATTTTATGATTCAAATACGCAGCAGAAAATTAAAAATTAATTCCCACAAAACCCTTGCAGGATCCATGCAATTCGATTAAATTGATAAGAAAGTCATGAAATCTTACCAGGATGACAAAACGGGCAAGATTCTGGAAGGGAGAGAGCGGGTTCACTCTGGTGACACCCTAACTCGAGCTTTTAGTATTCGGGACCGGATTCAGACGTTGTTACTTAGAGCAATGCCCTTTGTAGGTATCCACACGAACAGAATCTCTCTCAAAAACGAATTGGTGTGCTAGCACCCTCTCTTTTGCGCTAAATGACTCTCTCTAATTTTAGAGTTTTAATGTCTTTTGCCTTTTAGAATGAGAGAACGCATTTTCTGTTCTTAATTCGACTAGAAACCCTAAAACAGATATATAGATATATATATATATATATCTATTGACTTCAAGATAGAGACAGATTTTAAGTAGGGTAAACTGTAATTCGAATATGATTCAAAAAATCTAGATAATGTCTGTAATACAAATATGATTCAAAAAATCTAGATAATATCAATAATTCGAATATGATTCAGATAATCTAGATAATATCAAATTCAATAAACCCAGACATATCTAGTACATCGAATTTGGATATTATCAGGTTCACCGAACCTAGACATAGTTAACCCAAAATTCGTTCTTAGTCTGTTCGAAGTGTGCGACCCTGTAGGTTCACATAACGTTGGTAGTGGGCTTGAAATTCTGTTTCTGGCCCACAAATCATAAGCGGCCTCTAGCAAGACATTATGATTACCCAAGTTATGCGAATTTCAATAATCTGACATAACCTAATCCACAATAAGTATTAAATTCATTTTGTCTCTAGATACCTTGATTGAACATAAGGCATGGTTTATGTCATCCTTATACTATTCAATCATATTATTTCTTGATCTTAAGTAGACTGATATTAATAACCCTTATCAATTCATTCTAGTATGGCCATATCTTTCTTCAATCTAACTTATCGAAGGGCCCATAGATATCTTTCTCATAATAAAAGAAGGACAAATTCCTTCTTAATCACTCATATTCCTTACATGATTCACTCTATATCCAACGACAATCTATTCCATCATCCTGTTAAAGATAACATTAGATTGTGTCAAAATATAGAACTTGTCATGTAGGAAACCATGGTGATTTCAGGTTAGAAAACTAGGATAATACTATTGTGATGAGAATCACCTATGACAATTATCCATGCAGTATTCTCATAGTGGGTCAATCTAATACATCATTTCTCAAATATGTATCTATGAGTTGACTTAGTATCTCATACACATGATCAATAAAACATAATCATTAGTCAAACTTCATACTAGTATTCATTCATTATTATCCTAATAATAATGATCGACTAGGGATAATTTAGAATATAATTCAATTTTCATCTAAGATTTTTACTATCAAGTCACATACTTGATGACCTTACGTAGAATTAACTATTCATAGAATTAGAATAAAAAACAATAATGAAAATGCCTCTTTATTAATAAAATGCAAATGTAATGAAATCAATATGTAGTCATTACATAATTGGCCTAGAGCATATCACTAACAATCTCCCACTTGCACTAGGCCCAATCAATATTGTTTCTAATACCCATTGACCTAGTATGACTCTCATGCTTAGGCTATGGAAGAGGCTTAGTGAGTGGATCAGCAACATTGTCATTTGTAGGTACTCTGCATATCTTCACGTCTCCTCTCTCAATGATTTCTCGAATGAGATGATAATGTCTGAGTATGTGTTTGGATCGCTGATGTGATCTAGGTTCCTTAGCCTATGCTATGGCCCCATTATTATCACAATACAAGTCTACTAGATCTGATATACTAGGAACAACACCCAATCCAGTAATAAACTTTTTGATCCAAACTGCTTCCTTAGCTGCTTCTGAGGCGGCTATATACTCAGCTTCTATTGTAGAATCAGCAACGGTGTCTTACTTTGAACTTCTCCAGCTCACTACACCTCCATTCAAACAGAATACATAACCTGACTACGATCAAAAGTCATCCTTATCGGACTGGAAGCTGGCATCTGTGTAACCACTTACAACAAGCTCATCTTCCTTTCCTCCATACAGTAAGAATGCATCCTTAGTTCTTCTCAAATATTTAAGGATATTCTTGACTGCTGTCCAGTGACTTTCACCTGGATCTGATTGGTATCTGCTGGTTATGCTTAAGGCATATGAGACATCAGGTCGAGTACATAACATTGCATACATGATAGATCCAATTGCAGAAGCATATGGAATCTTATTCATGCGGTCTCGCTCATTTTGTGTCATTGGACAATGAGTCTTGCTGAGACTAATTCCATGTGACATGGGCAAGAATCCCCTCTTGGAATCTTGCATTCTAAACCTATTTAATACCTTGTCAATGTATGTACTCTGACTTAGGCCAATAAGCCTCCGAGATCTATCCCCATAGATCTTGATGCCTAGAATATAGGCAGCTTCACCTAAGTCTTTCATTGAAAAACAATTTGTTAACCATGATTTAACATTTTGTAGAGTAGGGATATCGTTTCCAATGAGTAATATGTCATCAACATATAACATTAGAAAGACAATTGCGCTCCCACTAACCTTCTTGTAAACACAAGGCTCATCTTCATTTTTAATGAAACCAAACTCTTTGATTGCTTCATCAAAATGAAGATTCCAACTCCGAGATACTTGCTTCAATCCATAAATAGATCTTTGAAGCTTGCAAACCTTTCTAGAATTCTTAGGACTAAGAAAACCCTCGGGTTGTGTCATATACACATCCTCAAGTAGGCTTCCATTAAGAAACGCAGTTTTGACATTCATTTGCCAAATCTCATAATCATAGTATGTAGCTATGGCGAGGAGAATCCGAATGGATTTAAGCATAGCAACTGGTGAAAAAGTTTCATCATAGTCTATACCATATGTTTGCTTGAAACATTTTGCAACCAATCTTGCCTTAAAGTACGTATATTACCATCGATGTCTGTTTTCTTTTTGAAAACCCATTTGCACCCAATAGTCTTTAAACCATCAGGCGGATCAATCAAAGTCCATACTTGATTATCAAAAATGGATTGCATCTCTAACTTTATAGCTTCTAGCCATTTATCACAGTTAGGGCTATTCATGGCCTCTTGGTAGGATGTGGGCTTATTTTGATCCACAATCATCGCATCATTATTATCAGTTAAGAGAAATTCATATCTCTTAGGGCTCTGATGTGTCCTACCAGACCTTCTCGAGCCTTGTGCTACTTGCGTAGGGTCAACAACTACTTGTTGATCCAGTTGAGATTCCATAGGTGGTTCAATGCTATTTTGTGGTTCTTGAATTTCTTCAAGTTGAACTTTACTCCCACTTGTTTCTTTAGAAATGAATTTCCTTTCTAAAAAGACACAATTCTGAGCAACAAACACTTTGTTCTCAGAAGCATTGTAGAAGTAATATCCTTTAGTTTCTTTAGGTTATCCCACAAAAAGGCATTTGTCTTATTTGGGTGCTAATTTATCTGAAATTTGATGCTTCACATAAGCCTCACATTCCTAAATCTTAAGAAAAGATAAACTGGGTGACTTCCCAGTCCACATCACATATGGTGTCTTTTGAACTACCTTTGATGGAACTTTGCTCAATATGAACGCAGCAATTTCTAGAGCATATCCCCAAAAGGATATTGGAAGATTTGACTGACTCATCATAGATTGAACCATATCCAATAAAGTTCAATTTCTCCATTCAGACACACCATTCCATTGTGGTATTCCTGGTGGAGTTAATTGTGAGACTATCCCACAATCTCTAAAATGATCAATGAATTCTTGGTTTAAGTATTCACCATCTCGATCTGATCGAAGTGCTTTAATACTTTTACCAAGTTGATTTTATACTTCATTTTTGAAAATTTTAAACTTTTCAAAAGATTCAGACTTTTGTTTCATTAGATAGACATAACCATATCTATTGAAATCATCTGTGAAAGTAATGAAGTACTAAAAACCTCCTCTAGCAGCAGAACTTAATGGTCCATATACATCAGAATGTACAAGGCCCAATAAGTTATTAACCCTTACACTATGTCCAGTAAAAGGTATCCTAGCCATTCTGCCTAATAAACAAGACTCGCATACTTCAAATGATTCAAAATCAAAAGAATTCAAAAGCCCATGTTGATGGAGTTTCAAATGCGTTTCTCATTTATATGGCCCAAACGACAGTGCCAAAAATAGGTAGGGTTTAAATCTTTAGATTTAAACTTCTTTGTATTTACATTATAGATGGACTTTTCATTTGTATTTTCAATGTTTAGAACATAAAGACCATTTGTTCGTGGAGCATATTCATAGAAAATGTTATCACAGTAAATAGAGCATTTATTATTCCTAATAATAAACTCAAAATTTTCCTTATCCAAACAAGAAATAGAAATAATATTCCTACTCATAGCAGGTGCATAATAACAATTTTCTAAACTTAAAACAAGTCCACTAGGCAAAGTCAACTCATATGTTCCTACAGCTAAAGCAGCAACTCTTGCTCCATTTCCAACTCGTAGGTCCACTTCACCTTTAGCCAAGGTTCTACTCCTCTTAAGACCCTATACATTGGTACAAATGTGAGATCCAGATACAGTATCTAATACCCAGGAATCAGAAGTAGACAAATTGACTTCTATAACATAAATACTTGAAGGAATAGTCGCACTACTTTTCTTCTTCTTCAGATCATCCAAATAGAGCTTGTAGTTTCTTTTCCAATCACCAGGCTCATTACAGAAAAAGCATACTCCTTCCTTTGGTGGTTTAGCCTTAGGTTTAGGATTGGGCTTGGGCTTCTTAAAGTCCTTGGAAGCCTTATTCTTGCTGTTACCCTTTCCTTTCCTTTTCATACCTTTCCCTTTATTAACCATCAGAACATCTTTGGTATTCTTGATGTTCTGTTCAACAGTCTTAAGCATCCTATGCAACTTAGAAACAGTTTTCTCCATATTATACATGTTGTAGTTCATAACGAACCCATCATATGTATCTGGCAAAGATTGTAGAATGATGTCAACAGCCAACTCTTGGCTAAT
>CAMOHE010045083.1:1901-60856 GCA_946598075.1 Artocarpus hirsutus | reverse complement strand
AATTGTTGAGAGTTTTATGCTGGTTTCAACCGACTTGTCAAAACACATGATTGGATGAAATGTATACAGCTGTGGCCAACTTACAATAACTTAATGCCAAAGGTTGGGCGCTTTTGATTTATCAAAGAGAAGCGTGTCACTTGGCCCATCGAATATGTTCAGACGTGGTGGCAAGCACTCTAAATTGAATATTAGGTTGTTGGGTGCAAAATCTTTACATTTTTTAAACCCAACCTAACGTGCTATTGATGTAGTTATATCAAGTCAAGTAGTGAAAATCACGGCATTTCGCCTATTAAATTTTTTTTATTTGAAACCATTAAAAAAAAAAAAAAACATAAAAGTTATCACCAACATGTTAAAGATTAACATAAAAAACTCGGTAGAATCTTATTACGTGATTGATTCTAAAGTTGACATAGTGCATAATTTTCTTTTAAGGGAAGTTAATATATGATTGGTGAAAGAATTGTGTTAATTCCACGCTTTATAACGAAGTAGTATCGTTACGTTATACTTGTGATCACTTTATCTTTATGATGTTTTTGCCTTTTTTTTTCCTGGGGTTGGTGGAATGATGTACCATATATCTACTCCGTTCTTGGAAGAACACATAGATTGGCAAAAGTCAAATGTTAATGTTAGAACTTAAAAGTTAAAAGCAATTAAAACACAAATTACAGACATATATGATACAGGCACCAATCAATCGATCACATGAATGACCTTGCAGAACAAAAGCATGCAGACGTCAGGCAAGTGAGGTTTATATGAACGTCTAATACGTATATGTTAAGGTTCATGAGAAGGTGCAAATATCAAATCAATTCATATATTACTTACACGGCTAACTGACTAACTAAACACATATATTTTAATTGGCTACAATAAAGTCTATATAGTCCGCTGATTGATCATCTTTTTATCATTTTTAAGGATGATTGCTGATCATCTTTATTTTATATCCATAGATAACCTGAAATACGGCAATGAAATATCACGCGTCTTTTGTTGGTACAGTGTGAAAACGCGTATGAACCTTTGGCTAACTTTCAATAATTAATAATTAACGTCTTGTCATGATGCCTTCATAGATTCTCCTGATACTACTAAAAAAATCGAGAATAATTTTGATCCGATTTAATTTAATGGTATGAAAACATACATTGTAGATAAAAATAATCCTATCTGAGGAGAACTTTTTATTTTTTAGGCTAGTAGTGACGTTTGGAGAACTTAAACCAATGACCTCATGGTAAGATTATTGGGAAGGTTTTATGAAAAAGAAATGTTGGTTGCCAAATATCGCGTATAGATTATGATCCAGTTGAAAAAGAAAAGACAAGAGAATAGTTGTTGAAGTAGAATCTTTCTAAACAAAATTTGTAAAATTTGGGCTTATGAGCGTGTGTTGATAAATTGATAAGGTGTTTAGGAGCAATAGTTTGAACCAATTAGTTCAAAACACGGTAGCATATGAGAGTGTTATATTATAGTTAATTTTTGCTTTACTATATAACATAGGAGAACTTTACAATATTTGAGTTCAAATCTAAAATTGGTTCAAACCATTCTCCAAACCTAGACACATGAGCAAAAGATAGATGCCATCCAACTCTGTTTCCTTTGGTTTTTTTTTTTTTTTTTTTCATGGTAATTGCATTTCAAATAAGAGAAATACAAATACCAACTCAGACATGAAAGATCTTAACACATTTAGTGACCCAAACCCAACTACAAACATGAATCACCAGTAAAATATTTGCTTAAAATGTTCAAGGGGACAATATGCCTATAAGTTTTAATAAGAGAAAACCAAATAAACATACAACTAATCGAGTAAACAAATAACTCTTTTAAATATATTTATTAACCGGACTGTCTTGAAGATTTGAAAGAACAAAAATTAATGGCAACTCATGTAAGTATATATAGGGAGAAGATTCAGTTTGTGCTTAGAAGATTGGTAGTGTTATTATTCCCCCTGCTTTATTTCTCGAAGGAGCTTTCAGATTAGGCTCCGGAGCACACTCGTTCTGCGTAACTCCGGATTGTAAGAAAATTTGAAGAGTTGAATTGACCTTTTGATAAGGTGGGCCCCATGTGCCCATCCACACACTTGCACCGTCACACAAGAGTTGAATTCACCTTTTGATTAGGTGGGCCCCATGTGCCCATCCACACACTTGCACCGTCACACAAGAGTTGAATTCACCTTTTGATAAGGTGGGCCCCATGTGCCCATCCACACACTTGCACCGTCACACACTTGCGTGTGGAATTTGTTTGGTGGCTTATAATTCAAGTCCCAAAATGTTGACCTAATTAAGTCTTTATCAAACAAAAATAAGATGAAGAAGAAAATATAAGCAGATATTGACATAAAACTTGATATGACCTTTTTTTAGGAGATATATGCAAGACATTAATTTGAGATAAATATGCGGCATCATTAAATGAACAAAAATTTGTCCATTTTGGTTATTGATTGTCGTTTAAATAAATAATTGCATATTCATTCTACTAAATTATTACAGAAATTTTAAGGAAAATAATTACATATATATAACGTAGACAATTTTTTTGGGACCTTTTCTCGTAGAGTAGCTGCGATGGTTCATATTTTTTAACATTAAATTTGGTTTGAATTTTATCAAAATAAAAAAAATGTTTAACTGACAGAAAGCAATGCAATTGGACAATTCAAAATAAAATCCTATAAATAAAATCAACATAGAATTCTCTTATATATTATACCTTTTTGTACGTGCATTTCTATCATTGGTAGAGGAAGAAGAATTTAGTGAACATAATTAATTAACAAACTATGAATTTTTATTTTCTCATAAAAGCTTCTTGTTCTTAGTACTTCATTACATACTTGGCATCAATTTTGTACTAAAAAATCGAAACCTTTTTCTAAGATTGAAGGTGAGAATGAGGTAATTAAAACAATAAGTAATTAAGCTCTTGCAAACTTCATAAGAAAAAAAAGCTTTGTTAAACACTTGTGGCTTCTTTCTTCCCAAGCTTTACGTTGATCTCCAAAGTTTTAGGTATTTTTTACTTTTATTTTTAGGGTAACATATTCCTCTATATTATTTCTAGAACTAGAGTACCAATAAATATTCCATTTCTAAGATAAAATTGAAATAGCAAACAGAGATTTTTTTTTGGTGATTATAAGCAACGTGTGCAACTTACGAAAAAGCACCGAAAAACTTTTCTTTGCCTGCCCGCTTCTCTCATAGAGGTGGGTCCCATCGAGTGGGTCCTACAATGCTCAAAATATTACAACATTTCTTTCACTCTTTAATTTTTACTAATTTTTTATTACATGGAGGGCTGCCACCTGGTGTGGAGTTGTGCAGAGTCCTTCTTTGCTAAGCCAGGGTGAACAAGGGGTCGATTTGGTGGGCTTTTTATAATTTTCAACCTACCCGGTTAAGGTTGTACGAATTGATTTTAAATTTAACCTACCTAATTAACCTAAAGTTTAAAATCAACCCACCTAATAAAAGTTTGGATGGGCTTGATAAGTTAGACAATATTACAAAAAGAAAAAAATAATAAAATTAACAAACTTAACCCAAAATAGGAACTATATGGGAAAAAAAAAGGATAAAATTCATCACCAATCGGTCATAAAAGTTTCTTTTGTGTCAATACTACGTTATATGTAATAAACTAGCATAAAAACAAAAGATCATATGGTAAAAAAAAGGACAATATTCATCACCAATGGGTCATAAAAAATTTCTTTTGTGTCAATACTACATTATATGTAATAAACTAGCATAAAAACAAAAGATCCGCAAAACAAGTTTATTCAAATGAATAAGTCATAAACCAACAAACAAACTATATTAAAAACTAATACAACAAAATTAATCCTCTTATTGAATACTAAGGAACACCAACAAGCATGTTGTATAATTGTCAATCTCCAATTCTTAGCATCTCCACTCAAACACGTAAAATCTATCATCTAAAAATATAGTAAGTTTAAAATATATTATATGATATAAATGCATGGATTAAGGGTTAAGATGAGTTAAAAAACTCAACCCAATCAATTAAAAGTCGGGTTGGAGGAGTTAGATTGACATCTTAATCAGGTTGGCCGGGTTGAGGTTATATTAAGTGGGTTAATTGAGTTGAGTAGGTTGTCGGGTTTTTTGTTCATCCTTCTTTTACAAGGTAAAATATCATTTTCGTGCTCTAAATTTTATTCCCTATTGGCTGGTTTCTAAAACAGGTTAAGTTTGCAATATGCATGGTTGTCCATAATTACCCAATTAATTGGAACGTTCTTGTACCTTTTTGGAACGATTGGCAGCCATCTTGAAATCCTCTCTTCCCATGAGAATGGTCTTATAATTTGTAAGAATTCAACTTCAGTGTTCCTCTATTTTTTTTCTCCTTTACGTCCCTTTAATAATGTCATGTCATCTCCATAAGATTGTAAGACCCTTTATTTTGAATGATATTATTTCTTTCACCAAAAAGGAAAAAAAAAATACATATATCCAATTGCATTAACTATTGGTCTTTATTTCCTACCAATATCTCTTTGGCAGCTCTGTTTGGAGCTATGGTGTACTGGTGATGCGAGCCACCAGACACGATAAGTCTATGCATAACAACCAGAAGAGAACAAGCTATAATTATCTATATGTAACATATAATTAATCGAGTTTATAAGTAATTACTATCTACGAATAAATTATTTCTTCGTGCAGTTCCTTTATGTCCTAATATTCTACTTCTCATCGCCATTTCTCTCCCCTTGTTGCAACCCCACGCCCTTGATCTTATCTTATATATTTAAAATTGTCTCCAGTCAAAGATTTGGACCAGATAAGTACTTGTATTTACCGTTTGCTAATATAATATCATTTTTGTTTTAGTGTAACACTTGATAAATCTAGATTAACACTTGTAATATTGAGAATTACACTTAACCAATTAAGTGTTACATGAATGTAAGACCTACATTATATTAGTGAGTGAAAATTGTTATACGGTGGACTCTGTTTGTGAAAGATGCGGAATTCGAGACTTTGCTCATCCATATATATGGACGTGTGTGTGGGGGGTTTCACCGGATGTTGCCAGCCGTTAGATGTTTGTGAGGAATCTAACAAACCATAAATCAAATTACCTCAAAACAATAAGATAACGACACAACCTCATAAAGACAATGCATAGGTTTTATCTCCGGCAGATTGTCAGTATGCATTGGCAGCATTGCATCCAAGTTGCACTAATTAAATTAAATGGGCATATATATATATATGTTACCTCATTAATGTTATATGTCAATTTTGTAAAAGATTAACAATGACACGAAAGCTACAAGCTATTGAAGAATAATAATTACATTTATATAGGAGGGTGAACGACCCTAATGATTAGTTATACCAAAGGTGGTCTTCGTTTTAACTTTGAATTTTTCCACAAATTCACAATTTGGCTAGTGAGCCATTTTTTTTTTTTTTTTATATCGCTAGTATAGGGAAGACAAAAATTCTTCAATGGCACAAAGGACTGTCTTGAAGGTAGATCTTTCATGCCAAAAATGCAAGAAAAAGTTTATCAAGTCAGTGTCTGCTCTAGAAGGCAAGTACAATTAATCATGCGTACATTGTTATTCTATTTTGAATTTTTATTAATTTGTTTAGTGGGAATATTTAGAATCATATGTTTTATCAAAAAGTCACAAGATTAAGGAGCATATTTAAAGTTCCTGATAAAAAACCAAGAAAAATTATAGAATTTTGTGCCATGTGTTACATGGGTTTATTTCCTTTTTTTATTTTTTTAGTTTTCAATACCTAATTTCAAGCTGATTAATTTGCATATATAGGTGTTGATGAAATAAAAGTTGATGCAGCCAAGGGAACACTAAACGTGACAGGCAGTGCAGATCCGTACAAGATAATGCTCAGCGTTAGGAAAGCAGCCGGCAAATGTGTTGAAGTGGTGAGCGTGGGCCCGGCAGCGCCTCCTCCGAAACCGAAACCAGAGGAGGCGCAAAAGAAGGATCAGAAGAAGAAGGCGAAGGCGGACGAGCAAGCATTGGTCCATGATCCCCGCATCTGCCGGGAATGTGAAAGATTTGTTTTTCTGCCTTTGGATCATAGCTATTACGAACCAAGCCCATTATGTTCTATCATGTGATTTACTCAAATTACTACACTGATAAATTACTCATGCTTAATTTGCCCCTAATTAGAGTTTTAATTTGGTCTTGCAGGAGATATAATTAGAGTTTTTATAATTAGTATTTTTTTTTTAATAATCAGCCATGTGATACATATTCAACAATTTGTGATGCATTGTATAATTGGTGATGTATTGCATTAGTTTAAACTCAAACTATATTAAGTTTTTATACATTATAATGCGAGATGAGTATGAAACTCCAACATGTTATAGTACTTTTGACAGTTAGTACATGTTTGTACTGAGGAATTGTGATGAAAAAGAGCGCACTAAAAGCGAACTTGCTCTTGTTAGACTTGTGAAGTAGACAAAAATAGTGAAGGCAAACCACAAAAAATTCAAAACGACAAGAAACGGATAAACGACAACAAAATTTACGGACGACAGAAAAATATTACAGTGTATCAAGTAAACGAAGATAGTAAATGCAAACGACAAAAAAGTTCAGAATGACAATAAACTGATAAACGACCACAAAAATGACTCACGGCAGGAAACAAATAGAGTCTTTCGTGTAAACTAAAAATAGTAAGAGAAAACGACAAAAAAGTTCAAAAGGACAACAAAAGGGACAGACACATAAGAATACAGTCTACCGAGTAGACGAAAATAGTAATTGCAAACGACAAAAAGTTCAGAACGACAAGAAACGGATAAACGAATGCAAAATTGACCGACGACAAAAACGAGTGCAGTCTATTGAGTAAACGAAAATAGTATACGAAAACGACAAAAAGGTTCAAAACGACAGGAAACTTTTAAACACAACAAAATTGAGAAGACGACAGGATAAAAAGTACACGAAATCTTGAAAGACAGTAAAAAATAAACGAGAAACAACGATAACATGAAAAACGGCAACACGTAAAAAAGAAACAAAGTCTATTAACTCTATTAAACGATGATAATGAAAAACATGTTAGCATGAAAAACTACAAGAGAACTCTAGTAGTACTGGAAAACGATTGGAACCCGACAAACGACAGAAAAATCACAACGACAAATTGTCTGAGACTCAAGTCTACGACACTACAACCGTGCAACATCTACAAAACGACAAAACTGCAAAACTAAAAACGACAAAAAAAATCTGCAAGCGACGAATACCTGAAGGCAAAGAACACAAAATTATCATTTAAAAAGGACAACAAATTATGTGATGAAAAAACGATGGGGGGAAGGAAAAACAACAAAAAGATTAGAAAACAAAAAAAAAAAAAAAACCTGAAAACGAAGACAAGAAACTAAAGATAGAAGCCAGAAAAAAAAAAAAAAAAAAACCTTGTGGTTTCACATAACACCGTATTTATATTTGTTGCTTGAAAAATATTAAAGATGCATCATGAGATTTTAGAAAGTATCATTTTAATACCCTTTCCAATTCCCCAAAACTCGAATTCTTATCCTTGATTCTTCTTTCATATTCGTAATTGAATTTCAGAGTCGTTTTTAGGTTTTTTATTAAAAAAAATGTTAAATGAGGCTTTTCTTAAAAAAAATAAAATACAAAACTACGTTATTTATATGCCTTCTAAACTTATGTCACGGGAATGCTAACGCGAAAAATTCTACAAAGAATTAATCTGACCTAAGTTTGTAATTGGATCAACATTGCAACTACAAAATAAAAAATTTAAGGAATTATTTTTTGAACTAATAAATTAAGAACTTAACACACTTGTTACATAATTCATGGATCAATCTGCCAATCACTCTTTAAAATAATCGGTATGATTGAAATTAAAAGTAAAGACTAAGGTCGACATCATTGAAATTACTATAAATATTTTACGAATAAGACAACTTTGGTGTTCCTTTGTCCTATACGACCCGAGTAATAATATTTTTTGCTCTATTATTGTTGTTACTATTTAATTTTTTAAACAACTCCTCTTATTCGAGTACATATTTTTGCATGGAGAACTATTGAACTCAACAGTTCATCTATTTAAGTAACACAATCACATACACACACACATTCACACATGTAACATATATATATGTGTATATATTTCCTGAGAACATATAAATACATAATTGGCATTGCTTTAATAGTTGGAATATCTTACATAAACCTTTGCCATCACTGTTTGATACGCTGGATGGTCTTTTTATTTTTTATTTTTTCCTTTACTAGACAATTAAACAAATTACGCTATAATAAAACACATAAGCTCACTCATACAAAGTCATGTGTTATATAATTACGCTAAAGCAAACATAATTGATCATTCATTGATACGGTACTGAAAATTATTGATGAACGATATTGATCATGATGATCAACCTTTTTTGGTCACCGAAATGATCACATTGATGAATTCAGTTTTCTCCTTGAACATACGATCAGCAATAATTTCCCTGTACCTACGGAACAACTCCTCAATTATGCCTTCACCAAAATGGATAATGAGCAAGGGCTCAGCCACGGATCTCATGCACTTGGCGAGGTTGTATCCACTGTCACCAAGCTCATCGGACGGGCTAAAATCACTGTAGTAGGCGTTCCAGTTGACTTGAGAAATCTCGAGCCGGTTGATGGTGAATAATCCTTCCTTGATCACCTCAGATTTCACTTCTGAAGGGCATGGTGTATATTGAGGAATGTTGAAGGTGTCCATTTTCTCTTCCTCAATTAGCCCCTACAAAAGACGTTACAAAATCTCAAAGATCTTTAGGTTTTGTTATGCAATTTTTAATTACTTCTACAGTTGGATGTGTGAAATTAAAATTATTGTAGTACCTCCGAGACCATGTCGTTTAGGGCCATAGCCATAAGCTCCCAAATGTAACAACCCTCTTTGCTAGATGGATCTTCACTTTTTCTTCCTAAAATAGTTAAAACCATACTGCCGCCGGTTACTAATTCCTCCAAACGACACTTGAGGAAGAATGAAAAATCTTTTTGGAATTGCTCCTGGTAAGCCTTAATCACACTCTTAGGGCTTGTACTATTCATGTAAATATTCCTTTTGTTATTCTCCACACCATGTGGAACCTATATAATTTAAAAATATTAGAAAATATAACATGATTTCATTATCCTAATTCTTAAGATCAAATCCATATCCACATACCGACCCATTATGTATATGTCATAGCTATTGTTGATAAGTGGAAAGGGAAAAATAGTGAGTGACTGTAACGCCCCTAAGTGGGGGTTAACAGTTTTTATTAAATAAAATAAAGATTAGAAAATAAATATAAATTATCAAAGTAATTTGCCCAGGACTGTAATAGAAACTCTTAAAATAAAAATAAAACATAACAAATAAATAAACCACATTTAATGTAACACCTTAAATTTTAATAATATACAACTGTCATCATCATCATTTCAACCTTCAACAAATCTTAATACAGTCATAGAAAGTAACAATCGATGCTTACATTAATGAAGATCATTCTTTGCATTCGAAGCCATCCTAACGTAATATAATTACATAGCTTCCTCAACTATTTTTCTTGTAATCATCTCACACTTAATAAGTCCTGAAAAGAGGAAAATATAAGGGAATAAGCGACAACATGCTCAGTAGGGAAAACTATTACTCACCTTAAGGTTTTATTCTTTACCACATTAAATCTGCATGGTTAGTTAATTTATATTATTATTCAAATTATGTGATTTATTATGATCATATTCCGTGGATACCATAGTTAATCATTACCAAGTTTCAGACATATACATATATACAATATTAACATTCATCATTATTACTAGGTATCCACATTACATAAAGTATCACTCAAGTTATCGAAACCTAAATGGACATGCTTGGCCACCCTCCAAACATTTCGAGGGTATTTCAGTGAGAGGACATCAAGCCCCGAGTCCTCACCAAGTCGATTCCTATACAGTGTGTTCTGAGACTTTCGACTCAAAGAAGCGTCATCACCTTCCCCCTATTTTACCTTTTAGGGTAATCATGTCCAAGGACGTAACCGCTGCCCTTTTCACGTCTCACAATTTCTCAATGTTCTATCATTATTTATAGAGTCAATTTTTCTAACCATGCTTCTCAATTTATAACAACATATATTATTTCATTATGTTCCTCGCTATTCAATACAGGCTGAGTTCATGTCATAGTTTCATATGTAATTCTCATATCATAGCAGTTCAACATAGATATATATATCTTGTGGTAAAACAATCAATTTTAATTCTATAAAAACCTCACAAAAGATAAGTAATAGAATCCTTACCTTTCAAGCTTCTCAACAATTTTTTAATCTTGGAATTAATTAACGTTAGTTCCACACACCTTTGATCCTAAGTCGTGCATTAAGACAATTAAAACTAAAGCACAACATATAACCACATCCATAAATGAATTAAGTGTAAATCTATATACTTTAGTCTCTAATAAAATTCATAAATCACTTAGGATGGTTTTGGAAAGGTCGTAAGACATTCAGGGATTAGAAGGTGAGCAAAGTTGAGTTCACTATCTATAATTAGCACATGGGTTATTGGGTGGTTTACTTAAGGTAGACGGGTGGTATACTGCCATTGATAGGTTTACTAGTTTTCAACCCGATAATTGAAAAATTCATAGAAAATAAAGTATAACTCCGATTTAGGCTCATGATAGCTCGTTGGAAAGCTTAGAAGGTCTACTTTTAAAGTATGTAAACCAATTTATAAAATTCATTTTTATCTAATCCTAGAATTTCAAGAAAGAGCTACTACCCATAGAGATAATACAAGGTTTATGAAATGTTAAGTTTTTCTTAAATCCAAAGCATATTATTCTTATTCAAAATTCTAAAACCATTCCAAAATAGGCAGCATGCATCATAATAAATAAATTCTTATGAGTTTTATACCAAAATCATCATCAAACCATATCTCTAGCATTTCTTGCAAATAATAAGGAAAACATGCATTAAATATGGAGAAAATACATACTAAAACCAAGTTTGAATTAAAGAAAACCTACCTCAAAACTCCTTTGAAAAACACCAAAGTTTGGGTTAAAAATCAAGCTTGAATTGACTCTAAAACGGCTTCAATGTGGCTAGGAATTATAGTTGTCGTGGTTACAAATAGAGCTTTATGCCTTATGTCTTTAGTTAGAAATTGAAGTGAGAAAGGAGAGAATGAGAAACTAGAGAAGAAAGTAGTGATGGTTGAATAAATAAGCATCAAAATAATTGAGGAGCGGGAGATAATTAAATGAGCATTAAAAGGAAATATTATCATGTCTCCCATGGAGGCTTTTAGCAAATAATGCAACATAATTGAGGGGGCAAATGGGACAAGTTGTGGAAGAAGATGAAGGAAGCATTAAAAATATGGTTAAGAAAATATATCGATGTCTCCTGGTAGTTGAAGTGAATTAATTCTATGTCTCTAAATGATAAGGATGCTATTTAATTGAGCATTAATGTAGTGGGACAAGGTTGATAGAAATAAGTGATATGTAGGTTTTAAATATTTATTACGGAGACTTAGTAAAAATACTAAAGTGACATTTTATTCATATAATTTTACAAAAGTTATACCTGTTAAAATAACGGGTGTTTCAGTGACATAAGCATTTTCATTCATACACATGTTCATTTGATATCTACACAAGAATTGTTGATATTTATGAATATTAGGTCCGGTTGAAATCACATTAAAATATAAAAAGTACTCTAAATTGATATACCTTTGATATAAATCTAATAGTACAAAGCAAAATTTGCAAAAGTGTTTTTTTTTTTTTTTCATATATAGTCTATTTGTGATCATTTTGTATATAGTTATATACCTGAGATAGCCATTGGAGACTATACGATGAGTGAACAAAATGTAAACTCTTGCTAGGGAAAAGCCTGCCATAGAAAGAACCTGGGACACCGGTGAAGAAACATGGACCGAACCCGGCACCCATTTGGTCTCTGAGCTTCTCTTGGAAGCTTGGAAGGGACTTGAAAATTGAGTTGAAGTCATTCCCTGGAAGATCATTAAGAAAAACCTGAAACTCAGGTGATTGGCGACCTAGTTTTTGGCAAACATGGTGCACTGTCTTGACGAGTTCAGAGACCACAAAGAAAGTGTTTGGTCCAGATGAACAACCCAAGTCAGCTATAACTAGCCTCTCTGAGAAGCTGTTGGAGTAGTGGTTAACTATGGCTTCCTCTGTGATGGGCTTGGTCATGGATATCAACCTTTTGCTGCAGTGTAAAAGTCATATTCTATAAATAACATGTTTATTGAGATGATAAAAGAGTAAATGTAGAATGTTACCATAATAGAATTCACATATTGTTTTCTAAAAATAAATCGTAGGTTATATCTGCATTAAACTTGTATATATTGTTCGTTATGGTATGATAATTATATGGTACTCTAATAGTCCAAAGATCAAAAAGGTTTTTTTTACCCTATCACAGAAGATTTCATAGATATACACATTTTATGCGAAAGTGTATCGATATAAGTACTAAACGTCTGTTTAAGAGAACGGTTTGAATAGATTTTATAGTTTGAACCTTTTTTAGTTTAAATTTTATGAAAAAAAAATGATAGCAAAAATAAATAAAACCATTAAAAGGTTCCAACCGTGGTTGACAAATGGATGATAAATGAGAATATGATACTAACAATATTGAGTTATTGATAGAAAAATATATTTGACTTAGTTTTTTGTATTTATTTCTTTTCTTTATTAATAATATTTGAGTAAGAAAAAAAATATATAGAAAAATATTTACCTGAAGCCATGAATTGTTTGCATAACTTGTGTCACCAATTCCTCCATTCATGTGAAGCACGTGAACTACTTCCATCTCTCTCTCTCTCTCTCTCGAATTCTCTTGCTTGAATAGTGTATGTGAGTGAATGTGTTTGCTTGATTTGTTCAATGGGAGGCTACCCCTATTTATAGTCCCATGAAGGTGGATTTTTTTTAACATTTCTTTCACATTTAACACCCTTAGACCTTAAATTGCAAAATACTAGATTAATTATAATGGAATTCTTTTTCTATATTACTAAGTCTGGCGTGGTGGGGACACGTCAAACAATTGATCAAGAGCCACACATTCGTTATCAGCGAAAAACGTCGAGTTTTTACCAACCATTCATATGTCCTCTCTGTCTCTCTTAATCAGTGAATTGTTATTGACCACTGAAAGCTTCCGTGCACAAAAATATAATATGTGTTCCAAAGTAATAGAAAAATTCTTTACATATACAAAATTCCAGCCTTAATTTAGTATATTTTGTATTTTTTAAACTGAATCTTACTCTTTTATTAAAAGTTTAATTATAATCTTATAGAGTTAAATAGGATTGCTCAAAATAATTTTGTGGATTTTTTTACAGCAATAAAGGAGAAATTTTAATTAACTCCCTGAATTATTGAATAATGTTAATGTGCGTATACATATACGTGATCGTACCATCTGCTATCGGTTTTGTCTGGTCTTATGATACTGAAGTAAGTTAAATATATTATAATGGTCGACTATATTGTTTGAGTATTATAATAAAACAACTTTTGTGTCACACAAATACGTAAACAATATCATACAAAAATTAATTTCCATGAAATTTTTAGGCCGTAAAAATAGAAAGGTGGCAGAGATTTTTTAGACTTTTAGTGACAACATTTATTGTCACTAAAAACTCTTATTGTCGACATTAATGAATATTTTTAAGGTTTACTTGAACGACATCATTGGACGTATTTATAGTGACGACATTTTGAATTCATGTTATCACTAAAAATTGTCTATTATGTCACCCTAAAACCTATCTTCTTCCTCACTTTCTCACAAAGCTCTCTCTCTCCGCTGTTCTCTCTCGACCTCCATGCCTTTGACCACAATCCCCCTCTATACTGGTCGTCCTCCAACCATTGCCCAGCCGTCACTGCCCCACTTCTCACTCTTTCTCTCCTTTTTTCTTCCCCTAGTTCTAGCCTTTCTCTCTCTCCTTCCCTTTTTTTCCTCCTCAAGCCATTGCTACTGCCGTGCCTAACCGCTTCCAATGCTGCCCCACTTCATCGTCAGCACCTTTTCTCAGCCCCGCCATCTCTCTCTCTCCTTCCCTCTCGACCCTCTCTCTTTCCCTCCAAGCCCCGCCTCACTCTCTTTCCCTCCCTCTTTCCACTCGCTATCGACACCACCTGTCCCCTACCGGCGCCACTTCTGTCGCTGCCGTCCCCCTGCTACACACACCCTGTTTTTTATGGTGTGTAAATGTAAATTTTTTAGTTTGTAAAATTACATTAATAATTATGTAATTGCGTAATTGGCTGTTTGATATTTAATTATGTGTTAATTGACATTTGGTTATTTACTAAAAAAAAAGGGTATTTGATTATGTGTTTTTTATTTTGTTATTATGTGAAATTGTGTAATTTGGTGTTTGTTATTTGATTATATTTAATTGATATTTGATTGTTTTCTAAAAATGTTTTGGTATTTGATTATGTGTTATTTGATTTTGTTATTACGTGAAATTGTGTTAATATGTGCAATTGAGATTGTGATTTGTGATTTGTGATTTTGTGACTATGAGATTATGAGATTTTATGAATTTGTGATATGTAATATGTGATTATGTGATGTGGTTTTGGTTATGTAATTTGTGTAATATGATTTTGCTCTTTTGTTAATTTTAGTTATGAGATTTTGTGATTTTTTTGGTTTAATTTATTTATGTTAACGTTAATTGAGATGGAAATATAAATAGTGATGTCTAAAGTTCACATGTACGCTTTTTTTTTGATGGAGACATATGATTGGGCAAAAAAAATGTGGTGACATATCCACGTTTTTGTGGAAGCCGTGTGGCATGCAATAATACTTGCGCGTGTTTTCTTTCCTTTTCTTATCTTTTCTTTGGTCGAACATGAAGTACGATATATGAACAAAAGTCATACTTAACGTTAAAAGTTGAAAGTAATTAAAACAAAAATACAAATTGATCACTCACCATGGTTGCACAAAAGCATGCAGGCGTCAGGCAAGTGAGTTGTGAACATCTTAGGTCACACACACACACAGAGACATATATATATATATATATATATATATATGATATTCATGTGAAAGTAAAAATATAAAATAAAGTTATGTACATTACTTACACGACTTCAACTTGTAATAATTGGTTAATCAAGTCTCTATGGTCCGCTGATTGATCATCGTTTGACGATTTTAAGGATGATGTCTAACCTCCTTAATTATCTATCTATACAGAAACTGTAAGTAGGACAATGAAAAATCATTGTCGCTTTGGTTAGTGTAGTGTGGAAACGAGTAAGAAACTGCGGCCAACAAACGTTTTGAAAGGGGCTCTTCTGATAATGTCAAGAATATTCACTAAAGGTAATATTGTTAAGCGCACTTGACCTATAAAATAGGAACGTGTCACTCCTACTTTACCAAATATACTAGTGGTAAGGATATGTAAGGTACATCGATAACTAGTGATAGGCATAAAACCTATAAAATCTACTTAGATTTAAGACCTTTAAAGAGAATTATCCAACACTAACTTTTAAGTACAAACACAAGATAACAACTCTCTTATGTTTATTTATTTATTTTTAGAATAAGGGTTATTAAATTTTGGAATATGATTTTTTTTAAAAAATATACATAGCAAAATAATTATTTGTGTGTTCACAAATATATAAAATGTAATAATGTTTAAAATACATATAAATAAAAATTGGCTTGGTTAAATTAGATTGGTTTTTTAGGAGTAAAACCACAAATCAAATCAATTTTAATTATTTTAGTTTTCCAAAATTTTAAACCAAACCAAACTTTTAATTATCTGGAGATATGACTCTTGATTGATATAGACTTGTTATTCATAGATATAGAATCCATTGCTCTTTTGTAGAGTTAATGATATTCTCTTTTAGGTATTATCCTGTAATTAGAAAACTAAAGCGCTTAACCATTTGGATACATAGATGTAACCGAGTGGTATACTATTTATGAATAGTAAGTATTCTAATGATGAGACAATGAAACATAAGATAAAAATAATTAGAAAAGTAAAATAAAATTTATCCTTAAACCGATTATGAATATTCTATGAGGATGTCACAAATTATGAGATGTCATGGATGATAAGCTTATTGAAGCTTTGTAATTGTATATAGTTCAAGAGTGCAGCTTTATGCTTTTAGTGGAATAGCGTTAGAGCTGATAATTATAAAATATATGTATTTAGGATATGTTATTTTATAATTATAGAAGCTTAATCTATATATGTCCATTAGGTCTTCTTTGCTAGTTCATAATAATTCATGTAACGATAGGCATTTTTTTTTACAGATTGATTGACTTATATTATTTACTAGATTGGCTAAAATTCGATAGATTGGATTTAATAATATATGTTGGTTTATTAGTTGAATTAAATCTATAAATTAATTCAAGATAAATATATTGAATTATTTGTATTTTTAAATCCAACTCTTTTGTTGACCTGATCTCTTATATGTAGTCACGTTTCAAGACAAAGACATTTAAGAAGTAAGTTTGAACTAATAGTTTAGAAATTTAAATTTTGTAAAAGAAAATATTGTAGCAAACTTAATTTGAATCATAATCCATAAATTTTTTGGTTTAAACTATGTTGATCACTAACATGCTTAGATTTTGTTTTCAGCATTTTAGTGTGCTTCTTTGGTTCAAACAATTTTCAGAGAAATTAGTTCGTCCAAGAAAGAAAAGAGATCAGGTTCTATCTTCATTGATTTGGCCATATGTTTCAGTAATTAATTCAGAGATGTCCAAGTCATATTCAAATCCCCTAGTTAAAATTGAACGTAGTTGTCATAAGAAACGTGATTGGGGACGCACTCGGAGCCATGGATAAGATTAAATATTAGACCGATTTGATACTGATGTCTTGTTGGAGTTTCTGACACCATGAAACGGTCTTCCTTCACTTTCTATTGGAGTATTTCTAGTGTCTCAATTAGATCATCTTCAATAAAAATGTTAATACAAATATATTTTTCGCATAAAAAAAGTATAGAGATGGCATATATTTGGCATAAACCTGCTCCAATTCATCGTACTACTTCCACTGCTATGTTTACTATTTTATAATTATTTATAATTTGTGACATAATTTATTTTATAATTATTTATAATTTGTGACATAATTTTTTTTAAATAATTTAAAGATTACAAATAATGTACCTATTAAAGGAAAAATCAGCTAATCAATCAATAACAATTCAACGTCTGGAAGCATGTTATTTACTGTTAGTATAACATACGTCAAATTTAGCATTAAAAATAAGATTTTATTGTCTGTATTCTCGGAATCAAAATTTGGCTCGTGGTGCTATCCATGCTCGGGTCACTTTTGCTTGGTTAAGGTTTTGGTTTTTGAAATCCTTATGTTGCGCAATTTGATTGGTGGAGGCAAATGCTTCTATGTTAAAAAAAATCATTAAACCCACTTCCTTGCAAAGTTTGCATTTTCTCCTCGAAAAAGATCATTAAAATTCTCAATAAAGTCTTCAAAAAACTTTCTCCTTAATAGGGAAAAAAAAAAGAAAAAAGAAAAATCGTGACATATCAACTATGAAAGAGGAGTAGACCCTCATGCTGTGGAACCAACCCACCATTTTTAGGAGTTCTCTGTCCCTTAAAAGAGAGTATTAAAATGGTCTTCTAATGGTAGGGTCATATTAATAGTGTATTTTTTCATCTATTAAATATCACACTACAACAGAAATCGTTTAAATCAAAATTTTTCACTTCAAATCGGTGGACTAATCATATCAATAATATTCAACATAAATATAACAGCTAAAAAGCATAGCCTTGTTGATGGTATAATTTTTCATATCTTACGATTCTATATCATAATAAGAGAGCTCTTATAGTATGATAAATATTTTGACTCTTATAGTAGGCCTTGTTATTTTTTATTATTAGATTAATTTTTTAACGGTCAGATTTATAGCTAGATAAAACTATGTCTCGTACGTTACAAATTCTAAACATAAACAACCGTAAATCAAACCGTTAAAAAGTTAGTCTAATGATTAAAATAACAAGATTATCAATAAAACCACAAAACCACAATTCATATCATATCATAAAAGTTCTATTAAAATAAATAATTTAATTTTGAGGAGTAAATTATGTAATATACCACTTTTTTTCCTCGACCCTTACCATAACTCATGCTATTTTTCTTAATTAAGAGGGCCAAAAACCTTTAAAAGAAAACAAATTTTACATCTTTAACTTATAATATTTGTGATTAATTATACCTTTAATATTCTTTAAAAATTATACGTTTTTTTTAATACAAAAAAGGAAAGAATATCATCACTATTAAATAAGATTCAACGTGATTTAAATTCTCAATTATAAATTGAGATGAAGAGCCTAATAATGAATTAAGCTGTCCTCGCCAAAATTATGCGTCTTAAACTTCCTCGTAAAAAGGTAAAATCGAAAAGCTATCACTCCAGAAGTGATTTCTCAAATCGACCCTCTTTTGGGAACGAGCTCACCACGTCAGATAGGCTAAGCTGAAGTGGCCAGCTTCTGGGCCACGTGGGGGGCTAGGAAGATGATGCGTTGGTGGGGCACGCGTCTGTTACGCGTTCCGACTCAAGACGCGCTCACGAAATAGCGTAGGATAGGCGGGTCCCACGTATCACATTCTCTTAACCTCCTCATCTTCCTTTCCCGTTTCTTTATACTTATTAAGATAAGATTCTTGCCTCTTTTCCCTAAAACTCTCTGATATTTTCCCCTCTCTCTCTCTCTAAAATCTCTCCAACCATTTCTTCGAGGTAAAGTTTCTCTCTTGGCATTTTGCGATCGGTAATTTCGAGTACTGAATTTTTTTTCTTTTCTCTGTTTGCCTTTTTTTGCGTATCTGATTGAAAAATGTGAATCTTATCTGTGTTTTAATTCTTCTGTCGATCTCTGATCTTTGATTTTTGTATGAATTTTCGATTTGATTTGATTTTCAGTAGAACTTTCTTTATTGACTCTGAATTTGTCCCAAAAAGTAGGATCTATGGAGGTTTTTTGTGATTATTATTGTTATCGATGTTCATTTTTTCCTTTCGTAAAAGTGGCGTCTTTTAAAATCTACAACTATTTTCTTTTTGTTTCCGTAAAAGAAAAAAAAAAATCGATCTTTTGGTTTTGTTGTTAATCCAGGACAATTAGAATGTGTATGTGCTTATTTTCTGAACTTGGTTTCCTTTTCTCGTTAAAGTTCATTTGATATTTATGTACATGAAAAACAAAAATTGGGTTTTTTTTTTTTTTTTTTTTTTTTTTTTTTTTTTTTTTGAAGTCTAAGAGTGTAAGAAGACTTTCTTTCCACTATCTTAAAATCTAATCGTGCCAAATTAAAAAAAAAAAAATTGCAATGCCAAGAATTATGTGAAGGGATCATTGTAGGCCCAAGTGTCATCCGGACTTTTGCCACTGTCTAAAAATCTGATTTTGTTAAATTCAAAAAAAAAAAAAAACTGATTTTGCAGTGCCAAGAACTATGTGAAAGGATCATTGTACATGTTTTGTCCCTTTATGCAGTTGTTTTTGGTTTGCTTGTGTGTGTATGTGTTTGTTTTTCTTCCCCTTATCTTTAATAGTGACAAGTGTTACATTATTTTCCGTATTGCAGTTCTATTTAGGTTTTGACTAAGGTCGAACATGGGCGGTGGGAAGGATAAACATGATGAACAAGACAAAGGGCTTTTTGGGCATCATGGACATGGATATCCTGGATACCCCCCAGCACAATATCCACCTGGACAATATCCACCTGGACAATACCCTCCACCTCCTGGGGCATACCCCACTCCTTCCCAGGGTTACCCTCCGGCAGGATACCCTCCTGCAGGGTATCCTCCTTCCGGATACCCCCCTGCCGGTTATCCTCCTTCCGGATACCCCCCTGCCGGTTATCCTGGATCGTCTGCTCATCATTCAGGTATAATTCTTAGCAACTTACATACCAAATTATGGATTCAAATTATGGTCGTGACTGAGCAATTTTGTGTGATTGGCTTTGTTAGTGTTACATACTTATAACTGTAAGAAAGTGTGGTCCTTCTTATGGTCAAGATGTTTGTGCATAATGTGGCCACACATGAATCCTTTTAGTTTTGTTTTGCCTGAGGTCTGCTGAAAGAGCAGTAATTTTTTTGGGTCCCATTTTTATGATGCCTTGGCCCTTGGATAAGCTTTTCTGACCTCTCTTGTTTGAGTATGGATTTTCTCTTCGGTTTTTTCTCTAATCCAGTCGCGGCATTTTGTTTTCAGGGCATAGCAGTGGTGGCTTAGGGGGACTAATAGCCGGGGGTGCTGCAGCTGCAGCCGCCGCTTACGGTGCTCACCATCTTTCGCACGGTGCTCACATGCCGCACGGCGGTCTCATGCCGCACGGCGGTCTCATGCATCATGGCAAATTCAAGCACCATGGCGGCAAGTTCAAGCACGGCAAATTTGGCAAGCACGGCAAATTTGGCAAGCATGGCATGTTTGGTGGAAAGTTCAAGAAGTGGAAGTGATTTTTGTCCTCAACTAAATACAGTCGTATTAACTATTGTGCTTTTTTCACGTCGTCGGTTCTGATTTCTCCAAATAATCTTTACATATGAAACTTTTTGATGTATTTCGCGAGTAAAACACAATATATATATATCTATGATAAAAAGTTTGGATGCCAAATTCTAGTTGTGTTACGCCGACAGCGACAGAATAAGCAGGCATTAAAGTATTATATTAACAACAAGAGCCCCTCAAGAAGTTGAGGAAGCCTCCTCTCGAGGATTTTTCAAGCAAAGGAAGGTGGTATGTGAAAACGACAAAAAGGAAATATATAAAATAACAGTCACTTCAAAAACGACAGCAACACTGATAATATCGATTAAATGATGCAAGATCCCAAAGAGACCAATTCTTGGGGGGGAAGAAAAAGAAAAAACAAAACCCCGACAATGGGGAAAAACTACAAGAGAGCTACAATATAACGGAATATTTTAAATGACGTGTGAATAACTACAACAAAACACGAACGAACAAACAAACAGAAAAGAGAGGAGAACTGAAAAACGACAGCAAAGTCTTCAAGCGACAAATACCTGAAAGGCTGAGACGCAACGACAAAAAAAAGAACATGAAGATTCATGACAACAATTATGTGAAACGACAACAAAACAGAAGAAAAGAGGACGACAGATAAAGTACAGAAGAAATAAACAGGGACAGAACGAAAAATAACGACCAAATGGGGCGGAAGACTCCTGGGTGGTTTGCCTTAGCACTATGCATTCCAAATTGATTTCTCACTCCCTTCAAGTAAGTCTAGCTGTGTGATAAAGTCACGTTTGGTTCACCGGTTCAAATTATATTATATTATTTTCTCGTTTATTTTCTTTCCTTTCTACCAAACAAAGGTAAAGCTAAAAACGTTTTTCCTTCATAAAGGGATATTTTGAATTACTGTTAAAGTTTAGTCAACATTAACAGTTAATTAATAGAATAAATGTGTCTGTAATTTTCTTATAAAGACAAGAAGTGTTGACGTAATTCGTTTCAATTAAGATGTAGTCATTGTTATTTTTACAAAACACAATTTATGTCAATGTAATTAACTCTAATAATATAGTTTATGGCTTAAACCGCTCCCAGGAAAAAACCTATCAAACTTTATTTGACACTAATTCATGTGAATAGACCAGCATCCGCCACGTGGCAATGCAATGGCTTATTTTAATAAGAAATGATAAGGAAAAGACAAGTGGCATTGAATTAGTGGGAGATATGTTTGCCGCCGTTTACAATCCAGGAATTCATTCATAAATCATAAACTGATAAAATCACTCTCTTCTCTTGTTTTTTTCCAAACAAAAACAAAACAAAAATTATCAAATCTTTGAACTCAACTCGGAAGCTCTGACTTAGTAACTTGTTACTCTGTAAGCCGAAAATGCCCAAAACTCACCGAGTTTCTGCATCGGAACCGCCGACACGAAGCAGGAGGAGCTGAAGTTCCTCTCCGACGCGTCCGGAGGGTCGAACCTCAAGAGCTTCTCTGGGAGCTCCTCGACGAATGTGGAAGTCTCCGTCGTCGAAGTCTCGACGAGGGAGAAGGAGGTCGAGACGGACAGATTCGGCGATTTCGCGCTAGTTACGAGTAAGGAGATCTTCAATTGCCATAACGAGTCGACGGATGAAGCTCCGGTTAGGCTTCCCGACGACAGAGGCGAAGCCATTGCTATTATGAGCAAAGGTCTCGAGGATGTTCTGAAGAGAGAGAATGAAGATGGAGTTGTTGTTGGAGTGATCGGTCTCGGAGGCAGCGGAGGGACTTCGCTGATCTCCAACGCCCTGAGGTCGCTTCCAATCGGAATCCCTAAACTCGTCGTCTCCACCGTCGCGAGCGGCCAGACCGAAGGCTATATCAGAGCGTCGGATTTGGTCCTTTTTCCGTCGATCGTCGATATTTGCGGGATCAACAGCGTGAGTCGAGTCGTTCTGTCGAACGCTGGAGCTGCTCTCTCCGGAATCGTGATCGAAAGGCTAGAGAGAGAAAGAGAATCTCGTGGCGGCGGTGAGAAATTCACGGTTGGATTGACCATGTTTGCGGTTACAACTCAGTGCGTGAATGGAGTGAAAGAGAGGCTGGTCAAAGAAGGTTACGAGACTCTGGTTTTCCATGCCACTGGAGTTGGAGGGAGAGCCATGGAGTCTCTGGTTGGAGAGGGATTTATAAAGGTAGTTCTTTTTTCCGCTTTCAGGCTCTGGTTAGGAATCTTGTTAAGTTTGTTAGTTCTTCTGAGTTGACGTGAACGTGTTTAGAATAGAAAATTGAATATTCTGTGAGTTCGGTTACGCAAACATTTCAGTTAAAACCGATCTTGCTTGAGTGTTTCCTGCACAGAATTTGAATTGCTGCAAGTGTTTTTTAGTTTAAACAGTTCAAACCGGCAATCCAAACATCACACTTATGAATTAATCAGAATTTGCTATGTAAAAATGGTGTCAATTGTGTGATTTCTCTATAAAGGAGTATCTAGATACACGTACTCAATTGCTGTTACTTACCAGTTCAAGGTAAGACGAGTACAGGATAAAGTTTGTAGCTGCCTTTTTTTTTTTTTTTTTTTTTTTTTTTTTTTTTTTTTTCTGACACCACAGTTTAAATGCGGTTTGAATGTCAGGGTGTTTTGGATATAACTACAACAGAGGTTACAGACTATGTAGTTGGAGGTGTCATGGCTTGTGACAGTTCTCGCTTTGATGCCATTATAGAGAAAAGGGTTCCTTTAGTTCTCGGTGTGGGTGCCTTGGATATGGCGAACTTTGGACCTAATGATACGATACCTTCTGATTTCCAGCACAGAAAGATTTATGAACATAATAAGCAGGTGATAAGTCTCTACAGCCCCTTTTTGTTCTGTTAGCTTTATGTTGTCCTTGCATATACTTTTGCATGGAAATGCTCTCGGTTTCGTGACGGTGCAAAAGAATGTGTTGCCTTTTTGGTTTCCCAAGGCCTTTGTACTTAATTGATTTGGTTACTTCCAGTCCATATTTCACTCATGCAAATTATGGTTGACGAGAATAAGAAATTTGCTAGCTTCACAGCATATAGACTTGCTCTATGTTGTCCTTACATATTGCTTTGTATTGAAGTACTTTTGGCTTCTTGGTGGTGCAAAAGATTGTATCACCATTCTGATTTTGGATGCCGTTTATGAAATTGATTCAGTTTTTTCCATTCCAGATTTTGCTCATGCGAACCATGGTCAACAAGAACAAGAAATTTGCTATTTTTATACATATAGAATTGATTTATGTTGTCCTTGCATATACTTTTGCATTAAAGTACACTTGGTGTCTTGGTGGTGCAAAAGATTGCGTTGCCGTTATGATTTTGGATGGCTTTTGTATGATTGATTTGGCTTTCGACAATCCAGGTTTCACTCATGCAAACCACAGTTGACTAGAACAAGAAATTTGCTAACTTCATAGCATATAAACTTAAGTCACCTTCTAAGTTCCGTGTTTGCCTACCAAAAAAGGGTGTATCTGCTTTGGATGCACCAGGATTGCCCTTTTATGATCCTGAGGCCACAACTGCTCTTATAAATGAACTACAGAGGCTGATCCCGACAGATGAAGATCGGCAGGTATTGCCTCTTGGATTTTTTGCATAACAGCTCAATTTTTGGCGTTTACAGATTTCATGGACATGATCACACTAATATTGCCATGCAATTATGCTATTTTAATAGGTAAATGTATACCCTCATCATATTAATGATCCTGAGTTTGCAAATGCACTGGTAGACTCATTTTTGGAAATTAGTAAGAGGAATTCCACGGATTCCAGCTCTTTGAAAGATAGTATTAGTGAATCCGAACAAGATGTTCATAAAAATGGTGCCTTAAAACGTAATGGTACCATCATTCGAAGCCCAAGAGACTTACAGATGCAAAGCCAGGTTCTGCTTGGCTGCCATAGTAGAAAGCAACTCTTAGCATTGTACTTTTTTCTACTAATTTGGAGATTTTACTCGCTGTAGACTAAGGTCTAATTTGTAAAAATGTTTCTTTTGTAACAGAAACTTTACAAAGAACTCGGGCAATTTTGCAGCAACTCAAAGATCAGATCAATATAGGGCTACCAATCATAGGGGCTGGTGCAGGGACAGGCATATCTGCCAAGTTTGAGGAAGCTGGTGGCGTTGATCTTATAGTCATATACAATTCTGGGCAATTGCGCATGGCAGGAAGGGGTTCATTAGCAGGCTTGTTGCCTTTTTCTGATGCAAATGCATGGTACTTGACATGGCAAATGATGTATTGCCTGCAAGTCTTAACTGGCTGCCTCCTTTTTCTTCTTTTTTTTTCTTTTTCTTCTTTTTTTTTTTCCCGTGATTTGGAGCTTGCAAACAAATATAGTTGGTGAAGAAGGTACTAGTTCTTGCTGGTGTCTGTGGGACTGATTCTTTTTGCCGAATGGATTTCTTCCTAAAGCAGGTGGAATCAATTGGATTTGCCGGGGTGCAAAATTTTCCGACTGTTGGGCTCTTTGATGGTAATTTTATGCAAAATCTTGAAGAAACAAGAATGGGATATGGGTAGGTCTTCTAAGAATTACATGTTTCAAAATGAGCAATTTTCCCTAGGCTATCACAGTACTAATTATTTATGCTTTAATTTTTCTTATCCTAATTACCAGCTTGGAGGTTGAGATGATTGGAAAAGCACATAAGATTGGGTCTCTTGACAACTCCATATGCTTTCAACTTAGACGTAGCTGTGGAAATGGCAAAAGCTGGGGCTGATATCATAGTGGCCCATGTGGGACTGACCGCTTCTGGCTCTATAGGTGCAAAAACAGCAGTCTCATTGGAAGAAAGTGTAGTTCGCGTACAAGAAATCGCAGATGCTGTGCGCAGGATCAATCCCGATGCCATTGTACTTTGCCATGGAGGTATCATCTTGACGCCTTTTTGCAATTGGAATCTTCCATTTTAATTCCCTCCATTCATTTTTAAATGCGGTCTTTTTCTATTTGACCAATCAGCAGCTTTTGATGGTTCTTTTTAGATTGCTGGTGTCCATCAAAATAATCTTCCGTATGATTCTATAATGCAACCTCGAGGTCCCATATCTGGTCCTAAAGAGGCAGAATTTATACTGAAGAGAACAACCGGAGTTCAGGGGTTTTACGGCACGTCAAGTATGGAGAGGCTACCAGTTGAACAGGCTATAACTTCCACTATCCAACAGTATAAATCAATTCCAATCAACTGAATTTTCACGTCTTTGTATATCAGCGAGCCCGAGTCCATTTCATGAAAAGTATGTTGTTGTTTTTTTCTCACTTTTTTTTTTTTGGTGATTTCTTGCATAAGAATAAGGCAAAGCAAAGTTGAAGATGTTGCTATCAAGTTTGATGTCATTCGTTGTTGTCTTAAAGTTGTATCAATTTTCTTACAATTTCATATTGTTCATTTCATAAATAATAAATATTTTACATGTAGCCTTTGCGTAAAAGTCCCGACATATTTCTCATAAATCTGTCTCTCTCTCTCACCAAGTTTACTATCATATTACATGATATAACACCAGATGAAGTGAAAAACATAGCAAGCAGGGGGGCAAAAAAAAAAAAAACCTCCATCTATGTCTGATCAAGAGCAACTTCCTTGTGTGTATTATTCATTATAGGCTCGTCTGCCATCTCACAAGGGCATCAAGGTTATGGGACAGCCACTCCCCAGTCTGGGAATGTGTGCCTTCTTTTCTAGGCTAGCATCTAGATCATCAACGGTCCACCTATAAAATCATGTAACAGTTTTATCATTCTCAGTAGAAAACTAGAAAGTTAGGGACTAAAATTCTAGGGTCTTGCATGATTAAACTCACTTGTATCCACTGGTCAGACGGTGCAAAAAGACCAACATTGTCACTTTGGCCATGTTCATTCCTAAGCATGTCCTTGGTCCTGACCCAAAGGGAATGAAACTATATGGCTTTTGCATTTCCTGAAGAAACATTCGTGGGAGAAAAATTATTACCCATCCTTGTCCAAGGACAAAAGTGATTTGACTCCCTTGAACTATCCCTGAATTTTCAAAAGGGTTAATTCTGCTCTTCGGAACAAGTATCCTAATTCAAACCTACCCCTTTAATTTGTAATATTAAACAAAATGATAATCATGACATTAGTTGTAATTTCATAAAGGCCCCCAAACTATTATAAGTCAACTTGCTCTTAGGCTTTTGATTTTGTGTCAACTTGTATTAAAGGGCAATTGAAACAAAATCAATAGTAGTTTAAGAAGCATTTGCGAAATTATAATAGTTTTAAGAGTTTTTTGAATAACTTTACATACTTGAGGGATGAAATGATTTTCAAAATTTGAAGAGCATGTTGGACTAGGATACCTAGTTCAGGGCGTGAAAATAATCTTAACAAAAATGAACAGTTGGGTAGAGAGTTTATTACATCAAATCTCGATGGGTTAAATTGCATAGGTTCTGGATACAAATCTGGATCATAGTGTATACAAGTTGCATCGATGTTCACATGCCATCCTCTCCTTATTTCATAACCTGCCATTCATTCATAATTCAGCAAACCAAGAGGAAAAAAAATTGCTTTGTTTCCATGAGGTGAAAAATATTTGAAACAAGAAAAATTATTTTTATACCCATAGAGTTAAAACCCCACTACTCACAAAATTATGAGTCTCAGTCTAGTACGTTGTATACTTTTAGGAGTGGGTTTTACTATCTTGTTAGTAATGGGTGGTTATAACCTATAGGGTTAAATAGGATTGCTCGAAACAAAAGATGTTATGATTGGATTCAAAGCGTAGGAATTCATGGCTATACATGCCTTCTATTTTGCAGTCACCAAGTGCAACACGAGGAAACCACAATAGGACATTTGACATTCTCAATGTTTCTTTGACAACCTGGTAGACACGCGAAGTAGAATCATGAGATATCAACAGTATACGCATGATCCATTAAGATTAGACCCACCACCGCTAGTTCATTACAGGTTAAAAGATGAAAGACCTGATAACAAAAATGGAGAAAAAGGGCATGTAGATTTTTCATCTTTGTGTAATTATTCTGATTAATCTTTAGATTTTCCAACCTTGGAGCCGTAGGACATTTTGGTAATATCCTCAAGCGTTAGAGAGGCTCCGAGTGGCTTATTTCTTGCTATTGACATCTGTTCTTCCTGCATATATTTCCCACCAAAATTAGTCATTTCAATCACAAAGTGAACTTTGACCTTCCTATTGTAACAGATAAATGCTGTTGAATATTGCACCATACAAATGTTGTGGCTAAAAAGCATCTGCTACTTGGCGTTTGGTAGAAGAGATTGTGTACATTTTTTGAAATATTCTGAAATAAAAATGAACATTTTTTTTCTTTCTTTTTATAGCCCCTTTCCCGAATGGTGGGGGATGAGTAACAGCATGATTTTTTTTGGTTTAAGGTTTGCTATAAGTACAAAAGAGGAAAATAGTCCCCTAACTTTTAACTCACCAACCAACTCAATGACCCTTTTGACTAAATTGGCAAATAGTTAAAAAGCATTAAGCCGAAAACATAATTTGTGCTTACAAGACATTTCTTCCATAGGCATTAGTACTCTAGATTCTGCAAAAAACACCACTTCGACAACCAAAGTTATGCATGACATACTAACCCTGAGCCTTTCCTGTGCTTCCCTGTTTTCATCAAGAAACTTGACACTCCACATCATCGCCGCTGCCGTGGTGGTCTGCCCTGCAATTATCATCGTCAATAGATTATCCAAAAGCTCCGAATCATCGAGCTTTTCGCCGGGTGGCAATGAGTCCTTCTCTAACATAGACTGAAGGAAGTCTTGTGGGGCGCCCTTTCCATTCCTCCTCCTGGCAATCATCTCTCTAAAAGTTTCCATGAGACGTTCACGTGCCTGCTTTTACATGTTAGGCAGCTATTAGAGGCAAAGATTAAGAGAAAAAGTTTAGTCAAAATATTATGAAACCATGTGACCAAATATTGTACAATTTTTGAGCCTTTTTGTTCAGCCTGCAACATTTTCAATTTTCTTTTTTTACCTTGATGCCTCTGTAATATCTGGTGCCAGGAATCATAAATGGAAAAGATAACATTGCATCGGAGATATCGGTGCAGTCCTTTTCAATTTTTCGTAGCAAGGAATCGTCCGTGACACTCATTAGCATGTTGCACATGGCATCAAATGTCATCTGTGGCATCAAAGTGTCGGAAAAATTTAGCCATACACCTTTTTGGTTACATGGTAAATGTTATCAGTTTATAATAGCAAATACAGAATTGAGAAAGGTCTCTACCTTCATAGAGAAGTCAAGAACCACAAAGCTTTTCCCCTCTTCTTCTAACTTCTTCAGCCTTTGGCATAACATCTTGTCGAACTTTTGGACAAAGTTGGATAAAGAATTCATCGAAAAAGGATCGGACAGAAGACGCCTGATCCTTTTGTGGCTCTCATGTGGCACACAGAGCAAGCTCTTCTTTCCTACCGCATCTGCCATTGATTTCACATACTCTTTGTTGAACTGCGCAAAATCATTCGAAAATATCGTTCTTGCGCCTTCTGTACTCGGAACAAACACATGGGTCTTGCCAAATATCCTTGTCTTGAACCACTTACCATGGCTGCCTTTCACCAAAAAATTTATTTTCCACACTAATATGTTAAAAAAACTAAAAATATGAAGTGGATATAGGTGCTTAGAACGCCTTGTGTATGATTTCCTTAACGTAACTTTAAAGTGGATCCACACTTTGCTCATCAAAATTTGATGCAAAAGAGAGAAAATCATGGATACAATGATCAATATTTTATTAACATTGGAGATAGAGAGCTTGTCAATTTTATCATATCACATGTACATATGACCAAAAAGTGAGACAAAACTAGGCTGGAATATATGTGGTATAATTATCTGAAACATAAATGAATTTTTCAGCGAGTTCGTCTTTGCATAAATATTTTGTGAGTTATACATATATATTTCTGTATCATATCAATCAAGGACCATAAATAATTGAAAGTTGATTATATTTGCAATCCCATGTGATTCAAGAAAAATTTATCACTGCTTGGTATTGTTTTGAGAGTTTTTGAAAATTTTTGCACACTTTTTAAACAAAAATTTTAAAAACACTCTCAACACAATTCCTCAAAAATTCTCATTTTTCAAAACAAAATTATTTTCACCTATTTTGAAAACACTATCAAACAGAATAGTTCATAGAAAAAAAATGTACAAGAACTTACTTGGAAGCAGAAGAAATCCTAAGCCAGATATGTGTACTTGAGTTATAAAGATGAACAAAAAATTATAAAGTATAAAACTGACCATAGTCGTCGGAGTCTGACGAATTCATAGCATCCCTTTGTACTGTTAGTTGCTGAAAAAAAGGAAACAGTTTCACCTATAAAAGGCAAACCCAATCTGCCAGGGATGTGGGCTCTTTCAGTACTGCTGGTCCTTCTCCAAGCTTTTGAAAAGAAATAAGTTGCTCCAATAGTTAAAATTGCAACAAAAATGATCATATGATCATAATAGTTCTGCACAAGGAAGAGAAGTTCTCCCTTGGACAGATTGAGACTGAGCATTTTTAGCCTTCTTTGAACTTCTCTTCTGATGTCAAGGAAAGCTTAGGATCTCAAGGTCAAAACAAAAAGGTTGATCAGATGTTGTATTTAATATTTATGTTACTATTTTGCAGGATTATATTATAGTTGAGTACTGCCAATGAGACAAGTTTGTTGAGGCGTTGAACATTTACTATATAATAGCCTGGAGAATCTTAGGGATATTGTTTGGTTTGATTCCTGTAGGAAAAGGACAATTTGCATATTATATAGTTACATAATGCTAATTCACATGGTTTCAAGTAAAGATAAGCTAACTAAGGAGTTGGACGCCTAGAGTTAAAGGACTATTGTGGAAAGTATGCGGTCAAAGGTTCGAATATTAAGTGGTCTTATTTTAAGGTCTTAAATGTGAAGGTTTGTGATTGCTAGCCTAAGATCACACCTCCACATAGTTCTATCTCTAGGCATATCTGGTGGGGCTAAGATGACATCTTCCTTGTTTAGGGATAAGGCTTGACTGTAAGGTCTTCAACAAACATTTATGTCACTGTCTAGCGAGTCCCTTTGGTAACGTACATAGGGATATGTTAAAGCCAGTCGCTCCCTTCTCGAAATTTTCTTTAGCAAAAAAGTAAAGATGACCTAACTAACTAGTCTTGCAAGGGTTTTGAGAAAAAAATTTAGTAGTGGATTAAGCTGACATTTCCATTTCACACATAATTGTGACGCGGACTAAAGAAAACCTAGCTAGATGAGCACGAGCTAGATGCAGTAGGCGAGCCCATGTTGCCTGCCATAGCTGTTATATATCAGAAAACTGCATGACATGAAAAGGGTACATTGTATATTGCCCCATTAATTATGTGACAAACTGGTGACCACACCAAACATGACCTCTCACACACATATATCGTATATAGCTAGTGCTTTAGGAGATAATTGATCTATGCATGAAGAAGATGTATATAGTAGGAAAGAATGAAGACATATAATTTAACATTGTAATAATAAGTTGGATTAAAGTATCAATGAAGACATACAATTTAACATTGTAATAATAAGTTGGATTAAAGTATCAACTGATTAAAAATATCAGTGGTGGAGCTTGAAAATTTTTTTTTTTTTAAATTGAGACACTATACGAATAATATATGAAAATTACAGCAAAACTATTGGATGGAAGGGGTAATTATAATTTTATAGTATCAAGTTTAGGGCAATACTTAAGTATTGCAGAATTTTTGCATTTGAAAATTATATATTTAAAATCTCAATGACGAGTTATATGCTCACAATGGATGCCTTGATAATCATAGTACGTCTATAATTGCTTAGCGTCGTATGATGCTTAGATTTGAGAGTCAATTTTAGTAATTGTTTTGATATCCAATAAAATAGTACTATATATTTAGGTTGAAGGATGGGGTTGGCATTGCCATGTGTTGAAAGGTTGGGGGTGGGGCCCATGTATCTCGAATGGTTTAAGGATTAGATGAGTCCCCCCCGCGTGGTCTGTGAACATTCCATGCATGATATATTGGGAAATAGTTCACCAATTTTTTGTGTCATGAAATGATGATTGTTCAATATCTTGTGGCATTACCGAGAGTGCATGCTTGTGTAAGATGACAAATATCATAATAATGCAAAGATGAAAAGACGGCTGGGCTTTTGTTGGTGTGGCTGGTTATGATTATGCCAGGCTCCTCAAGTACCAAACCAGACCAAAATAAAAAGCGGTTCCAACTTTCAAGCAAAATAAGTAGTATATTAAGGATCAGAGAAAACCCAGCTTTCACATGAAGAGATCTATAATAGGATATGAAAAAATGACTATTGGCATTGTACTATAGTTCATTGTTAGATAATATTAAAATCTCCTTAAATAAAAGAAAGTAAAAAATTTACCGTAATTTGACAAAGATCTGATGATTCATAGTTGTGTTATATAGATAAAGTATTTTTTTTTCGTATCCTACGATAAAAGACCATAATGAAAAAGAATTTTCACAATATAGATGCTCGAAATTTATGGTCCATTTGAAAAGAGAAATGGTCGTTAATCGGTATTGTTGTCTCTAAATTGTAGATGTTTGAAATTTATGGTCAATCAAATACAATAAGTGGCTTGCAAGACTATAACTATTCTTCACTCATGTTCTTATCATTTGAGAGCAAGGAGTGGTTAGAGTACTCTAACACTCAAGCCAGTATCATGCTTAAAGTAAGAGAAACCAGAGACAATAAAAGATAATTCAGAGTATTTTTAACTCAAGTCAGTATCATACTTAAGGTAAGAGAAACCAGAGATAATAAAAGAGAATTCAGAGAGAATTTTTATAGAATGCAATCATGAACCTGTGTTTTGCGGACCCAAAGAAATTATTAGAATTGAACCACCTAACAAGTCAGTTATCTCTGCTCACTTGACCAAGGAGATTGGTGGATTGTGTAGGAAAATGGTTTTAGTTTTCTCCACTGTGTATGATAGGTCAACCTCAACACGTTCTCAGTTCGTGCAATATGCTACTGAGGTTGGTACGAATAACAAGAAAACCTGTCAATAAAATCGGAGTTTGGTTCCACTTGTTGGGGAGCTGAGCCAAATCGAGTACTCTTATTGGGTCAAAATCTTTTGAAAAGTCAATTACTCTATATTGGCTTACTCAAATTGAGCACTCAAATTTTGTGGACTAGAAATACAAACAGTTTTAGGTTAAAATTATGCATATAGAGAGCAAATCAATTGATTCGAACAAAAGACCTCACTAGATCTCTCAAGTTCTATTAACTGGAAAGATATAAGCATTTTGGTGTTAAATTATTCATATGGGAGCAGCTCGATCGAAATGAACAAAAGGCCTTGCTCTGCAAAATTGAGCGAGCCAAAGAAGGTACTTATTTGCTCGTGTGGGACGAGGTTGTTTCTCTCGATGTATTAGCTAATAGGCCGAGTGTTTCGACTATCCCAAGTGTCCGAAAGCCATGTGGGAGCACGCTATTGGTAGATTGAGCGGAGCCGTAGCCCCAACATAGACCAAGACCTCATATCTGTGCATATTAAAGAAGTGGCCACTACATCTAAACTTTGCCAACAAAACTAGATCAGTGCATGTCAATTTAATGCTCTTTGCTAGACCCACATGAGGGTTTTATGAGAGAAAAAGTGACAACTAGAAAAACTAATATGTTGTTTTCCTTCCTTCGTTTGAATGAAATCAACATTTCTAGTGGCTGCAAATTTCTGTACCAAGGATAAGGAATCTGAACAGAATGCACTAAAAACAGCGCACAAAGAGTGCATTGGCATATGATGGCCCGTCACTCTCACCGAGGTTTAATTTTCTAAAGATGATGTGCGAGAGCTTAGGCTTCCTTCTTCACATATTCATGTTTTTTTAGTCAAAACAATATCTATACAGCAATTAGACTCCATAAAGTATGATAAAACAATTTCATTGAGAGCTTAACTAATCAAGAATCGTCAAAATGTATGTTTTTAACAGGCAATATATTAATGGACTATATAATCATGTTACTAGTACCATTTCTTCAAATCATTTAGACCAACACTGCCAAATCTTGAATTATTTATTTATTTATTTCTGCTTTCTGAGGAAAGCTATGTGCATATCTAATTAATTGGCTTCCATTAACTAGTAGTATGCTATTACTAACTCCTAACCTTGAAATTCAAAGCAAGAAATTTTTTGTCTAATTATTAGTGTTCAATTTAAGATCTGTCTGCAGTTTTATGTTGTACTAAAATAATAGGCATAATCACACTACTATTGGTAATAATGGGGTATAATAAAGTAGATAGTCATTATTAAAATGATTACAACTTTATGATATTATTCACCATCATAACAATAAAATGAAACAACAAAAACTATAAAAATCAATGAATAAAAGCATGAAAAATTGAAGTTCTATGAAAAAGAAATAATAACAGAACTTAATATATATATATATTGTCAATGTTTGCATGCGATATCCAAAGTCGTTATTATCATAAAATTCCAACTTTATGATGATGAGCAGCATATCTTCAGGCATAAAAAAGGGCAAAACAAGTATCACAAACAATTAAAAGTTAAGAAATGTACAGGATCCTGACAATTATGAATGTTCATTTAAGGGAAATTGTAGAAAATATCCTAATTTTGAAACCTTATGGCAGTAAATAGCTACGTTGTTGATAAATATTGTTTTTGATTAAAAATAAGATAGTAAAGAGTAAATGAGTTTATTAACCAAAAAAATTAGTAAAATGTTGATAACATCTGTATACATTACAAACAAACATACATACATACATATATTTGGGGCTTAATCCAGAGTAAATTTGATAAATTTTGGATTTTTTAAATTTCATGGTAGATCCAAGATCCACTTTTATTTACTAATTTATCATAAAAAAACTTGCCCATTTATTTTTTTGAACTTTATTTATTATTTATTTTTATTTCTTGAAGGAAAAAAGAAGTTATTCAGGAGATAATCATATATTATGCCATATTTAAAAAAGAAAAATGGTAAGAAATGTCAGATTTAGATTTAGAAAACTGTTAGTAGTATATATCAGACATATTTTAAGATATTAACAAATGTCATAAATTAATTAAGTTGTTTAATTAAATAATTGTGTAGGTCAAAGTACACTTAATTTAACCTCTCTCCTCTCTCCTCTCTCTCCTCTCCTCCTCCCGTTTCTCCCTTTCACGTCTCTCTATCCTGCCTTCTGTTTCTCTCTCTCTTCTCCCCATGATCCAGAACAAAAGATGCAAAAATAAACAAATAAAAAATCAAAAAGCTCCATGCAAACAGAAAATTAATCTGTGTGTGTGGAGAACCACCATCGACAATGAAGGTTGCTGCCACAAACAGCAGATCGACATCTCTGTGATGGTCGTTTCAAATTGTGTGGATCCGTTGATGGGGCTGGATAAGGAAACTCCGGATCTGGCCCGTTCGATTTTACGATGGAGAGGCGACGAACGTCAAGAAGAAGAAGAAGAAAGGAAAGAAAGAAGGAAAGATCGAGCTGAGGGAAAGAGCTAAAGTGACGACGACGGTGTCCTCGACGTCCAGCGAATTGGAGGCATGGAGGGTACAGGCAGAGGTGAAAGAGAAAAAAACAAAAGAATAGAAGAGGGACATTTTTGGTATTTTAATTCTTAAAAAATAAATTAAACAGGTTTTGAATAGCTACCTGACACTAATTTCAAGTCCTTCAACAAACATTGCTATTTCCCTCGTCCTCCTTAAAATATATATATATATATATATATATATATATATTTACTCAAGTTATATGTTATGTTTTAAAGGATTAAATTACGTTATGATTTATATTACATTATATGTTTAAATTATATTATATTTAAATATAAATAATATTAATATACAAAGTTAACTTAAAAATTTTTTATAAATAATATCTTTTAAAATTTATTTTTTATAAATATCATATATATATTTATTTATAACACAACCCAATCCGGTATATAAATATTAAAGTGACATAATTTTTTTTTAAACATAGCACTATGTAATTTTGTTATCAAAATTCGTTGAAGCTAGGTCATCAAGAAATAAAGCCCATCTTTATCGAGGCCGGCCCACATAAGCCTATCTTAAGGGCCTGGTCTGAACCCACGACATCTTCTTCTGCTTCTTTTTTTTGTGTTTGGTAATAGCGTTTGTCTTCTTCTTCCAATAGCAATTTCCCTCATCCCTCAGAAAGGTTCAAACTTTCAAAAAGTTCAGGATAGAATTAGAAATGAGAGAATTGCCTGATCAAAACCCTTGTGTATACACTATGGTTTGTGAATAATTCTTTCTTTTACACATTAAATAATTAAAAAATAAAAAAACACAGTCTGGGTTGACTTTACTAAATAGTATATTACACCGATTCCAAAATGTTGACTAATTTTCAACATTCATAGCCATAGAATAATCTCCATTTTCAACAAAGACGAAGACTTTTTTGACTCAGAAGCTTCCCAGTGAGCTTCCATGTCGGTGCGAGGAGTTTTTCTCACGAACTTTTTCCTTATAATAAGAGCTCAAGAACTCGGAGAGTCGTCACTGAGAAATCTTTTCTAAAAGTTTTGATCACAGAAAATATGGAGTCGTCTTCCGATTTAGCGACGAATTTGGCGACGGCGAAGACGGTTCTGACGACTGTGGCGTCAGTGGCTGCGACGGCGATGGTTGCTAAGTCGATCGTCCAGGATTACTTGCCTTACGAGTTCCAAGACTTTTTCTTATCCGGAATCAGGAATTTCTTCGGCCGATTCTCGAATCAGATGACAATGGTGATCGATGAATTTGATGGACTTGTGAACAACCAGATCTACGAGGCGGCGGAGACGTATTTGGGAGGGAAGATTTCGCCGTCGACGCAGAGGTTGAAGGTGAGTAAGCCTGAGAAGGAGAAGAACTTTACGATCACGGTGGAGAAGAACGAGATGATCGTCGACGTCTTCAATGGCGTCAAATTCAGGTGGATTTTGGTTTGCAGACAGGTCGAGGCCACAAATGGCGGGTTCTACAACCCTAGGGACCTCAATTCGACGCTCCGAAGGGAGGTCCGATCGTTCGAGCTGAGTTTCCACAAGAAACACCTTGATTTGGTCCTGAACTCGTATTTGCCCCAAATCGTGAAGGAATCGAAGACGGCGAAGGAGGAGAAGAAGACGCTGAGGATCTTCACGGTGGATCCCGAGAGACTCTACGACATCGCCGACGCCTGGGTGTCGACGAACCTCGACCATCCGGCGACGTTTGAGACGCTGGCTCTGGACACGGAGATCAAGAACTTCATCCTCGAAGATCTGGAGAGGTTCGTGAGGAGGAGAGAGTATTACAGGAAGGTAGGGAAGGCTTGGAAGAGAGGGTACTTGCTGTACGGACCTCCTGGGACGGGGAAGTCGAGCTTGATCGCGGCCATGGCGAATTACTTGAATTTCGATGTGTATGATTTGGAGCTCACTGAGCTTAGGGCAAATACGGACCTCAAGAAGCTGCTCATTGCCATGGCGAACAGGTCCATACTGGTTGTGGAGGACATTGACTGCACGGTTGACTTCCATCATCGAAATATGGCTGCTGATCAGCCCACGGAAGATTTCATGGGGAACAGAGTGAAACAGGTCAGATTTTTTCTATTCTTCGGTCATCTTGTTATGGCTTCTTCGTTTTCTTTTCCTGTTTTTTTCTCTGTTTGTTATTAGTTCTTGTTGATGGAGGTTTTGTTATCTTGCTTGTGGAGTTCATAGAATATTTGGAATTTTGTTGATCTTATGTTGTTGTATCTTTCTTTCCCCTTATACATATGTTCCTTTCACAGATATTTTTTGAAAAATTTTTATATGTTATAATTTTTAAATTAAAAATATTTATTTTAACTATTTTATCAGACAGTTTATTCGTGACTTGGAGTAAATATTTAAAAAAACATTTAAAATTAAAATTATTATTTTAAAAATTATATTATATAAAAATTTTATACTATAATAATTTTTGTATTTTAACTGCAGATATTAAAAGGTTTATGTTATTTGTCGATAGTCTCGACTCTGAGGGTTTGTGGATATTAACTCCTTAATTCTTTTGGTCCTTTGCGTTCTGTAGGAATAAATTGCTGTTTTAGTACGGTTGAGGTATTTAATGAGAGTTTTTCTTTTTAAATGTAAGATACGATACAAATTATATCAAAATGAAAAGAGTTATTTATATTTAATTATACGATACAAATTAAATATTATATTTTTAGTTTTAAATCTGATTGAATTTATATTTTTAGATTTGATTTGATATATAAATTTATATATTTTTTAATTAATATTCAAAATTGATATAAAAAATTACCCAAAATACTTTCAAATTGAAAAATAAGATAACTTTATACATTTAAAGAAATTTATATTAAAGTTTTCGACTTCAAAAATATATAAAATACCCTTAAAATAGGTATTTTGTATGTTTTTATTTTTGTTTTCTTTTTATATTTTAAAAGTTTTTATTCTTTTTTATTTTATATAAAGATAAATTGATCATTTTAAATGTCAAAATCAACTATTAGTTGAAGTAAGGTATAAATTTGTGTATTAAATCTAATATAAAGGTATATATTTGATGATATTAAAAACTGAAGGTATAAGTTTTGAATTAACTTAAAATAAAGGTATAAAAAGATAAATATCTCGGATAAAAAAGCATATATAAACTGATATAAATAGATATAAATCCAACTATTTAAAACGTAGTTCTACAGATGGATTATATTTTTTTTTCATACCCACCGTAGAATATCAAAAGCAGTTTAAAGCACTTCGTAGAAGCTTTATTATATATTCTTCAAACAAAAAAAGAAAAGGGTAATTTATTTTATATGCATGTTATCTATAATTTGTCTTCTCTTTGTGGCCGGTGGTTTAATCCTCATTCTTCCAGTCTAATTTTTGCGTGCTCCACTGAGTGACAATATTCTTTGGTTTGTGTATTTTATGAAGTTTGATCTGCTCAACACTTTGCACCTTCTGACATTTCACTATATCTACATAAACTAAAAGTTTTAGTTAAAACTGACAATATCAAAAATCTTGTTAGTTCTAATACTCTAAAAATGCCATATGGTATGCTTATGATCATGACAAGACATCAACACTGCTGCAAGAGAACATAATTCCTATTACACTTTTTGCATTGTGTCAAATATATATCACAATTGTCACACACAGCTAACATATCAGCACAGTTATTACATGTTATCATTTAACAAGACTGATTTCACTTTTTTAAAATAAGAGTTTTATTATATAACTATTAAAAGTTTTAGTTGAAACTAAGAATACTAAAGATTCTGTTAGTTCTAATACTCTAAGAATGCCATATGTTATGCTTATGATCATGACAAGACATCAACGCTGCCGCAAGAGAATATAATTCGTATTACACTGTTTGCACTCCGTCAAATATATCACAATTGTCACACACAGGTAATATATCAGCATAGTTATTGCATGGTATCATTTAACGGAAGACTTATTTCACCATTTTGAAAGTAATGGAATCAATTAGAATCATGTTAATTTCATGCAAGTATATCTAGTCTCACTTTCTTGGCTTTTTTTACCAACTCCATGTAATGCTTCAGCTGACACTGTCTGGATTGCTGAATTTCGTGGACGGGCTATGGTCGAGCTGCGGCGACGAGCGTATCATAATCTTCACAACCAATCACAAAGAGAAGCTCGACCCGGCGCTGCTTCGGCCGGGTCGAATGGATGTTCATGTCCACATGTCCTATTGCACCCCATGCGGGTTCAGACTACTAGCATCCAATTATCTTGGAGTCAAAGACCACTCACTTTTTGCGGAAATCGAGCAACGAGTTCGAGCCACAGAAGTCACCCCTGCAGAAGTCGCTGAGGAGTTGATAAAGAACGACGACCCTGACATTGCATTAAAAGGTCTGGTTGAATTCCTCAAAGTCAAAAAGAGGGAAAATGAGGAAGCCAAGGCTAAAAAAGAAAAAGAAGAAGCTGAAGCGAAGGCTAAGAAAGAAAAAGAAGAAGCTGAAGCTAAAGCTAAAAAGGATAAGGATAGTGCTCAAGCTGAATCAAAGGAGGATAAAGAAGGGCAAAAAACTCAGGAGACGAAAACTAAGAATTAAGCTTATAATGACGACAAAAGTAAGAGATAGAGTGGCGTCTAATATTGTTCTTGTGAAGGTATCCCCTTTTCTTCGAATTCCTTCATATGGATTTTTTTTTTTTTTAAGGTTTCTTTCTAATCAAAGGCTTTATGTACTCATAATGACAATTAAGGGGACACCCAATAAAGATTTTGTTCATCTCAGCTCAGAGTTTTTTTTTTTTTTTTTTGAATTTTGTGCCTAACAAAGGTCGAATTTATGTATATGTATTTTCAAAGACAGAGCATATGAGAATGACAATGGACTGCTATATCTCTTAAACCTTTTTTTCTTTATAATTTCATATATAAAATTCTATAAAAATTATATTTTATCTAACAAAAATTATACTCGATCCCTTTAAAATTAATTTCGTCTTTTACCTTATTCTGTTAATTTAGTCATCCATTCGCTCTCTTCAATAATATAGGTGGCCTCCACATAGACAAATAACAGCTTGAGAGCTCAAACTGATATCCTGGCTTCAACGATCATCCGGTCCGTTTTCTGAACAATTGAGCCCCCAGTGGAACATGACAAACGTGGACCAAGTGATGACTTGATCTCCGTCCTTGGGCCGCGAGGACGTTTCGAAAGCTATTTCTGACAAAAACTTTGGACGAAAACACTATTAATTTAAAGTCTATGAAAGAAAACAATTTGACAAAATTAGCTTAAATCAAAACCTTTTTTCCCCCGAAAATAAGGTTAATTCACTTTATATTCACTCTCCATGGACGTCCAAATAATTTTTGTTGTCTGCCTTCTCTTGTGGGTTCTAAACGCTCATTTTATATTATATTTGTCTTTTTCATCTTTGTTCTTGTCTAATGTTGCTTTATATATGCTTTGGTGCTAAAATGAATTGGTCTTTCACCTATAACGAGTTCTAATGGCATTTATATAAGAGCGATACCATTTGTCTTTACGAGTCCATATCCAGTCAATTTGATAAATATCACTTTTATAGTATCAATTTTTATTCCTATTATTTCCGTTAAGTAAATTGAAACATATTACTTTTAGAAAATAGAAAGCGAGAGAAGAGAGAGAAAGAGGCATGTAAAGAGGAAGGAAGAGTGTAAAACATAAAGTAAGGGAAGAAAGAGAGGAAGAGTTAGCTTATAAGATTTTTTATAAAGTAATTTAGACATATTATGTGATAAAAGTAGATGAATGAAAAGTTTAAAAAAAGAATTCAAAACATTAGTGGTACTAAAAAAATAGTACAACACCTAATTTTTTTAACCTCACTCTCTCACAAAGAGTGGACCTTATATATATAGAGGATATACCTGAGTCTTATAGATAGCGCTTAAATTTTTATGAGAATGTGAGGTTATAACTTATAGAGTTACAAAATACTTTTATTTATGAATAATTTTATTTAACCAGATAAAATTATAACCTATTATCAATAAAATAATTAAATTTAATTTAAAAAATATATTATGTGTTAGATTGGGGTTTATAATTTTAGGAGGAGTAAAATTATAACATGATAGATTAAAATGATTTTTATTTCTCTATATAATGGCTGACATGTGGGGAGCGCCTGTTACATACGTTCAATCAAATTGCAGGACGCCATGTCTTTTTTCGTATCTATAGTAAGGATACAGTGGCAGTGGCTAGCACCTCATTTTCAGTTTTCTATTTGCGGTCGTTGAACATCCCATGTGGTCCTCTCACCAATCTTGGAATTCTCATCTTTTTTTTTTATTGTGGCTAGCTAGCCAGTCAAGTTATAATAAGTAACCTAGGTCATAAAAAAGATGCTACACAAAGTAGCCTAATGTGTAAATGAATATCCCACCACTATATTGGTGTGTGTGTGTATATATAATATATATATATATATATATATATGTATGTGTGTATGAAAAAATAAACTTCAATCTGGTAGCCACTTCAATCCCGGGCTGTGTAATATGTTTCGTTCGCCAATTGTAACACTTAATTTATTTTGAAGGCCGCACTTGATAAATATAAGCTACTACTATGATATATTCAATTTGCTTGAATATTACAAGTCCGTACAAAGAATATCTCAAGTGTGAGACAGTGCGACCATCAAATTGTATTCATTAGGGGCACTGTGAAAGAAAAAATAGAGATAATATTGTGTTGAATAGATATATAACTATGCGTTTTCTTTATTGAATACGGACATAATTACAATTTTTTTTATAAAATAGAGTTACAATAAAATATTTTAATTATTTAATAGGAATACAGTTATAATTTTTTTAATAAATAATAGGGGCATCTCTAAAATTTTTCAAATTTTCAATGGGTAAAACATAAATTTTAAAAATTGAGATGGAGTACATCTCTTTGAGAATTTTCATTTTGCCTATAATTTTTTTTTTAGAAAATTGTTATTTATACCCATTTTTCAAAAAAAAAAATTATAAATGTGTCCCCACTAAAAATTTGAAAAATATTGATTTGCTTTCGTTTTACGAGAAAAATTATAGTTGCCCCCATGTAATAATTAAAATCTACAACCAAGCTTTATGTGAATGAAATATTATCTCTATTCTTTTTGCTAGTATCTCCATTAAAAAGAAATTCTGGCTACGCCACCATGTGTCTTCACTAAATTCAAGGTTCGTTTGATTTGTTGATCGAAATATGAAAGTTTGAAAAGAAAAGTTTGAAACTAACGTTTTGTCAAAGTTTGTTCTGGCTTTAAAAAGGAAATAAAATCTAAAATAATGTTTCAATATGAATTGGAAAATATATTTGGAATGTAGTAAGAAAATGTTCAATACCCAAAATACTGTTCAAAAACCTTGAAAATAAGGGGGAATAAGTCCGAAATTTGGTCTTTTTTTGAGTTCAACAAGTCTTTTCAAGGTTTACATTTCTTGCTTTTACATTAAGTGTAATATTATCTCTCCTAATTTCCTACTTCCACAAGGATGGTCCTTCTTAGAAGGCCATAGCATTGTCCCATATATGTGTGTGAGTGAGAAAATATATGTACATTGCAATTCTGTTATCTTGTTACACATGTAACTATCTTTTTTATCACTATTAGTTGGTGATAACTATTTGGTTGTGGAGAAATCATAATCATCAGTTCATCACCGCCAATCATGAAGAGAAGCTCGGCGTCGTACTGCTCCGGCCCGATCAGACGGACGTTCACCGTCCACGTGTCCTATGGCTATGGACACCATGTCTTGGCTTTTCTAGCTACGTCCTTGGCTTCAAATAAACATGCATGCACTGTTTCAAGAGATACAGCTAGCATAACACAATATTCAAGCCACGAAAAGAAGTGACCCCCGGGAGAAAAATTGCTCAGGATATAATAATTAAGCCACGTTGCTCTCTGACATTGCACTATAAGGCCTCATTTTGAATTCCTTATTGTGAAGAAGAATGAATGAACGAAGGAAAGCCAAGGAGTAGACAAGAAGAAGAGGAAGCTATATATCATGATAAATGATAAGGCAGAAATATAAAGAATATATAATCCTAGTTAACCTTATAGAGTTATAATCCGTTATCAATAAAACCGTAAGGCTCAGTTTAAAAAATACATTACATATTATATTATAACCTATAATTTTATGAGTAGTTATGAATAACGGGGTTATAACTGATAAAAAGCTTTTCTAACAAGGGATACATTAGAAGACCCTGGTCTACAAAATCTATATTTGACAGCAACAATGACGTGAGAAAGCTGTTAGTCCATAATGCAACACAAAGTGAGAAGAAATTATATAGCTTGAGATTTATCTTGTGGATCCTATAGACCATTTAGATCAAAGATATTGTCGTTTTTGCTTTTTCTTTTTTTCTTGTCACGTGTAGATGAGTATTGTAGGGATTGATTTCTTTCTCTCTCTCTTCTTCCTTTTTTTTCCTCTTTAATTTCCTATTTTTATTTTAAGGTTTCTTTCTTGTCAAAGGCTGTGTGAATGTCTAATAACGATCACCTCAAAGTTAAAACGTTCAATTACTGTATGAAATATTCTTTTGCACGCCTCTAATCTTAACTTTTATTTTAATACCCGATCGAATTGTTATTAATTTATTAGTATAAATTTATAAGACATCTATGGACAAAAATACAATAACTCATAAATTTATATACAAATTAAAATTTAATAACTCGTAAATTTATATATAAATTAAAATTAAAATTAAAGTTAAAGTTGATATCTTTAATATTTTCTCATCTACAATTGCATTGCTCTCGCACGTTGATATGCGCCTATAAATATATATATATATATGTACCACACAACCCAGCTAGTGACTAGACATGTGCGTGGAAAAAGAAGATTCCAAAATATTCCTTTCACGCCTGTCTAGGAGATCGAGCACTTGAATTTTAACCACGAAAAAGGAACGGCAATTGTTCATCCAAAACAGAAGAAAATTGTAGCTAAATGGCCTAGGGGCCAACCCATCATCGGAATTTATTCTCTCATAGTTATCCACAATATATACAATGTAATCCCTTCAAATATATATATATATAATGTAATAATAATTAATAGTATATTGTTTAGTCTCTTTGAAAGATGGGCATGGACATTAAAATAATAAATCATAAAAAACTTTCTGTCTTATAAAACCAAAAAAATCTATACAAACGCTATGATTGTTGTGCCTTTATATATACATATATATATATATATATCTATATCTATATATACGAGTATCGTACTTGAGGATGCACGTTTCACCCCTAATTCGTTTTGGAAGATCATAAGTTTGTAGCATTAAAAATATTGAGCATTAATTTTTTTCCAATGAGATGAAGGGACAATATGGCCATTTTCCCTAAAAGTAAGAAAATTAGTCACCAATCTTGAGCTATTAACTTTAATTAGTATGTGATATGCAAAGAGGACTTCTATCACGATAAAATTCCACACCTAGAGACCATAAAATTCTACACCTAGAGATTTGTAGGCACAATTATTGGACTTGCCTCTACCACAAAAGTTTTCTATTTTGCACTACAAAGTCAAGAATTATTGCACTTTTGTCCTTTTCCCAATTCTTTTTGAATCTTCATTCTTTGCAGGCCTCAACACCTTCTTTTTGATCTACGAAGAGGGGAGAAAAAAAAAAAACCCTTTCTTCAGATAATCATATCCTATTATTCATCTTCAAGGACAATTCTATTTTTTTTCATGACCCTTTTTTCTTTCTCATTCTCCCGAGGTTATGCTTAAATATGAGTCACTCAAATTTTATGCAGGTGAATGGGACATATTCAAACTAGTGAAGGATGTTGGACACGTTTGTTATAATATATATACATATATATATATATATATATATAAGAAATAATTGTTGATGAGGAGTCCCTAAGAAAGGAAGTTAATTTCAAATTTTGCCCTAAACATGTCCCTTGTCTCATTTGACTCCGAACTTTAAAGTGTTACAAGCTAGACCCTAAGGCCTGAACCATGGTCCACGTCCCATGTTTGGCCCTTCCGTCATAAACATCGTAATAGCATAATAAATTACGCCTAAATAAATTGAAAAGTTAAGATAAAACAAAGAAAAAGTTGTCTTCCGTTTGCAATAGCTTGTTGGCCAATGAAGTATCCGAGTTAAGTTTATGTTTCAGTTTATCTTATAGGAGTGATTTGTCTAAAATATTATTTACTAATTAGTAATGTGAGAGTCACCCGATTGATTCCATAGAGTGTCCAACAATTTTTTTTTAACTGCCAAACATAAGTCAATAAGCAAATAATTTATTATACCTTAGAGTTGGGGTTAAAATATGACAAAAAAACTTAATTTGACGGCCCAAAAGTACAATTAATTAGAAAAAGATCACTTTCACCAGATGAGAAAAAAAAGCTTCAAAGGATTCAATGAACCAATTCGGTGATATTAGTGAATAATCTCAGTGACAGAGACATGCTTGACCAGAGAGGCTCTGAAGCAACATAAGCAACTTTATTGGGACCCTTTCCACCCTTCCACGTCGAAAGTAAGAATTGGAGCGCTGGCAGGCTACTTTTTGTGTAATATGATAATCCAAAAGACTTCATTTGTGGTTGTGTTGGTTAGGACAATCCAAAAGATTCCAATGCAAACTAGAAAAGAAAATTAGGTTAAAGAAAGAAAGGCTTTTTTTTTTTTTTTTTAAGAAATGAAAAGGAGACCCAACGGTTGGATATTTATTTATCGGCTATTAATTTTGTAAAAAAACGATTTTGATTGTGGGAGTTCTTATGGTGGATAAGGAAATTTTACCCTCAATAGAGCATGGTATTTTTTTAGATTAATTTTTTACTGTTTAATTTACTATTATATATGTTAAAAATATACAATGTAAGACGTAAAACTGTTTACAAACGTAAATTAAACCGTCAAAAAGCTAATTTAATAGTTAAAACAAGTTTCTCTTCAGATAAAATAAATTATCTATTTTATCATAAGGATTGCTTTTGATCACATTAAAGACGTTAACGGTTTTAAAACATGAATAGGGTTCTTAGTGAAGAAGAAAAGGGAGAAAAAAACTTCTGCAAGGAAACAATTTCTGTATTAAAAAAAAGAATTAGTCCTTGACTTTAGACAAGTTGCGGAAAGCATTCTGGCGTATATGATTCATAGGACATCGTACGTCACTGAAGAGATATGTAATGGCTGGTTGGAAACTTGTGACGTTGGAAGAATCTGTTTGTCTTTTTGCTCTCTGTGGTGCCATCCAACAATGCAGACCTAAGCTTTTGCTGGCAAAAAAGAGTGCCGTTGAGTCTCTTGAAGAAGGAGTTTCAGAAAATTGGGGAATGTGCATCCCTCAACTCACTTTTTTACTTTGTGTAATTCTCCTCGACAGGGATGAAATCAGGCTTCTTTTTTTTATTTTTATTTTTATGTTCTCCTAAATCTAAATACTGTTGAATTACAAATTTTTATATATTCAGAGTATGTAAATTTGAAACAATGCATATAAAAAAGTGTAAGTGATGGAGTGTAGTTAAACATAAAAACTAAGGTGTAAATGAAAATTTTTAGAACATTATGTATCAAGCTTGAAATTTATAAAATTGAGGGGGATGGGGGAAAAAAAATGAAAGGAGGGCAAAAAAAAAAAGAAAAAAATTTCTAAATCCATTATAATGGGGTTCCATCGTTGTTCCTTGAATTCTATTGAGTTAACATTTTAAGAGACAAAAGTGAGGATGGGAATATAGTATTGAAGGAACATTTATCTAGATTTCCTTTTGTTTGAGATTTTCGTTCCTTTGTTTGTTTTCAAGAACAACACTATTTTGCTCTTGGGATTTGACACTTTTGTCTCTGAATTTTTCCACAATAATTTTTTCTTTTAATTTCCAATAAATAATTCCAACTATTAAGGAGACGGAATTTTTAGGAAATTTTATGATTAATTTTGGCAGTATATATATATTTTTTTACAGGGACTAAAGTTTCAAACTGCAAAAAATTTACAGCATTTAAGTACTCCAAAATTATTGCCATTATGAATGAAATTTAACATTTGCCGACGAGTGGAGTTAGTTGCTTATATTTTACAAATTTAAGGACTAAATTGTTAAAAAAAAAAAGATTAAGACGAAAGTTTAAACTTATAAAAATTGAAGGCACAAAAGTGCTCGAAACTTTTTTTTCTTTTTCAAGAGACACAAACAACCCTAGCTTTGAAAGGGTGAGTTTTGATAGGATTGATTTAGTGAGAGTGGATAATCTACAAGGAAAACTTAATGGGGTGTGACATTTGTGGGTTCTTCCTTTTTCATATGTCATTGAACAAATATATTCCAAGTGGGTCTTGTTTTGATCATTGAAAACTCAAAGTACGCAAAGCATGAGGGACAAAAGGAAAGACTTTACCAAGACAAAGCACCGAGTCTCTCGGTGGAGAAGATGTTGCACCAATGGCACAATTAAACAAATTTGGTTCTCTTTTGTATCAATGAAAGTGGACCTTTTTTCTGTCATCCTTTGCTTTTTTACTGCTTATAAAAAAAACTATAAACATTTTTAGTAATTTAGATAAAGGAGAAAAGATGACAAAAGCTTAGTTTGCTTCGTTTAGATTAGACTAAACTAAGCTTTAAATGATAATGAAAGAACCACAAATTTAGAGAAATAACTTCATGACATGATCAATCAAACATCAAATTTGGACAATTTTGGTAAGTGAGAAATTGGGTAAGCAATAAAATTAGCAAATTAATTTGAGATGAAATCTTCAACATTGATTGGGTATCTCTTGAAGTGACGTAACTGGCTAAGCTTGTTTCTTCCTTACACAAAGTTTCCATTTAAAAAAATAGTTAGAACCAATAGTTTTAGTTTGAAAACTGTAGTGTGTAAGAGTTTTATGATTTGGCTTTTTACTGAAACATGTGAAAACTTTACACTGTTAATAATTTTAACTGATAGTTAAAACCATTCTTCTATACAGCCTTAAAGACATTAACAACCATAATTTTTCATAGAAAAGCCCTGTTTGGATTAGACAAATAAAGTAATGGCCGGCTTAATGTAAAGTAGTACAAAAAGCAGAAGGTAAAAGTAGAACGTGAAATACTAACCTTAGTTAGAAAACTATTAATTGTTTTTATTTTAAGTTATTCTCTTATTTATTTATTTGTTTTAGGTTTCTAGTTTAGCTTCTGATTCTTATTGGGGTATCCTAGTCACCTTCAAATTGCCCATCTATAAATGTCTATCTAAATATTCATATTCTCTAACCTCCCCTTTCTTCTCTCTTCCCCTTGGCGCCTCACTATAAGAAAAACTACATTTAACGGCATATTATTTACAACATGTTGTTTTTGAATGTCGTTGAAAACTACATACAATGACATCTCCAACAAAGATAACGTTAATAACATTTGAAACAATAATTAACAACATTTATATAGATACCGTATTAAAGGTCACCTTTTAACGATAATATTTATTATCATTAAATTATTTAACGATAAGTAAGAGATGTCATCAAAGCCTTGGAGATTTCATCACATCCCTTATAGACGACATCTTGACTAATGTCGTTTATAAAGGGTGTCGTAAAATCTCCAAGGTTTTGACGATATCTCTTACTTGTCGTTAAATAATTTAACGATACTAAACTATCATCGTTAAAAGGAAACCTTTAATACGACATCTATATAGATGTCGTTCATTATTGTTTCAAATATCATTAATGACATCTTTGTTTAAGATGTTGTACGTACTTTTCAACGACATTCAAAAACTACATGTCGTAAATAATATGTCGTTAACTGTAGTTTTTCTTGTAGTGCCTATTCGCGATCTCGATGACGAAAAGATCACGATCGCAAGACCATTTGTTACCAACTGCGTAAGGGAGATTTCATCGGAGTTTGGGTGACACTGTTGATCGTCCTCCTCATTGCAAATTTGTTTGTCGGAACTAGTGACTATCTCTTATGAGAGTCGACAAACAACGATCAAAAGGAGATTTCTCTCTCCATAGAACACCTCCGATTTGCTTGGGAGGTTGCTGCTCTTGCAACTTGGACAGGCCAGTGATAGCAACTAGTGTGGTGGCGGAAACTAGGGCAAGGAGGGTGTGAGTAGAGAATTTAAAACCCTACGTCAAATTTTCCTTTTTTTTTCCTTATTAGAAGTGGTATGTTACAATTATTTATAAAAAAAAAAAAAAGAGATTTGTTTATGCACCATGTCTTTAAAAGAGAGTTTTTATTTTTTAATTGACCTAACTAAGTTTTGAATAAAAGGAAATTTTATAATAGGACATCAATTTGGCCTACTGGAAGGTTATGCCACTGTTTGCGGTTCTCAGTTATAGATCTTGCTAAAAAGTTAATCCAATGGTAAAAGTAATAGTACCTACTGCTAAAGCCAACATGTCGTTCTACCATAATAGAATTAGGGTTTTCAAAATAGTACTTGTAAGATTCTGCACTCATTATTCATTTCACAAGGTCCAATCCAAAAGGCATGCCACGCCCCACCTAAACTAGAGTCCCCAAAAAGCCACCATTCTTGATATATACACATGCGTGTTCCTCACCCATTACCCCCTTTGGATTGAACAGACTACTTCATCTTCATCCTTCAAAATCTCAAAACTTAACCAAACACCCAAAAAAAAAAAAAAAAAAAAAAAAGAAGGAAAAAACACAAGAAAAGAAAACCATGTTCTCTACAAAAGAAATCCCCTCCCCATCTTCACTCTTCTCTGCCTACGCTTCCATGGCAGCTTCAATGATGCTATTTAGGTCCATGATCAACGAGCTAATACCACACCCAGTTAGAGGCTACCTTCTCTCAACCGTCCAGTACTTCTTCACATCCCACGCAACAATCCTCACTCTTGTCATCGATGAGGCCAACGGCATGAGCCGAAACCAAGTGTTCGATGCCGCCTCGGTTTACCTCTGCACCAAGATTAGTCCCAAAACAAAGAGGCTCAAGATTAGCAAAACCCCCAAGGAGAAGAACTTGAAAATCCGTCTAGAGAAGGGAGAGAAGCTGGTCGATTTCTACGACGGCATCGAGCTTCAGTGGAGGTTTGTCTGCTCCGAGCCCGAGAAGAACGGGCCCGGTGATGCTTACTTTCCGAGGTCGGAAAAGAGGTTCTTTGAGCTAAGTTTTCACAAGAAACACCAACAGAAGGTGTTGGCCTCTTACGTTCCTTTCATACTTGATAAGGCCAAAGCCATCAGTGATGAAGAGAGGATTTTGAAGATGTACACTCTAAACAATTCTTTCCTCAACTGTGGTGGAATGAAGTGGGAATCGATCAATCTCGAACACCCCGCGAATTTCGATACTCTGGCCATGGACCCCGGCTTGAAAGCCTCGGTTATTGAGGATCTCAACCGGTTTGTCAAGAGAAAAGAGTATTACAAGAGAGTTGGGAGAGCTTGGAAACGAGGGTACTTGCTGTATGGCCCCCCAGGGACTGGCAAATCGAGCTTAATCGCCGCCATGGCCAACTACCTTAAGTTCGACATATATGATTTGCAGCTTGCGAATATTGTCCGGGATTCGGACCTCCGAAAGCTGCTTCTCGCCACGGCTAATAGGTCCATACTTGTGATTGAAGACATTGATTGTAGCGTGGATTTGCCCGAACGCCGCCACAAGGAAGGAAGAAAGAAACCTGATCACAACAACCAAGATAGTAATGCTCGTACATGTGTAAGTTTCATCATTTCCTTGGTGAAAATTTTATGTCGTTTGATTTTCTGTGATTTGGTGGATCTTGATTTCTGGTGTGGTATCATCTCATTGGCTTTGGATGAAGGCTTTTTTAGCATAGACGGCTTTGTTCATGCCTCATTTCACCAGTATAAAATTAGCAAACACCATCCATCCCATCACAATCAAGCAAAACCAAAACTCCCTTTCTCTTATCTTACCGGTTTCCATTTGTTGCCTTTAATCCTGTGAATTTAATCAAGGACTAAAAAATGTTCTTTTTAAGTCTGGAACCTAATTATTGCCCTGATTCAGAGACCAACACGTATGTCGACCTTTATCGGAAATGTGGTGAACTACCATAAATCTTGTTTGCTCTGGTTTGTTTCACTATATTCTACAGTTTTTATTGTTCTCCATGGTATAAAATTAGGACTTTAATTCTTTGAAAAAAAGGAACAAATGAAGAAAGTATAGCTTTGCAATAATTCATTTTTCTTTCTTTTATAAAATTGAAAAACTGAAAAATTAAACAATGCCCTTTTTGTAATTTTGATGCAGTTGACACTATCCGGATTGCTAAACTTCATAGATGGATTATGGTCTACTTGTGGAGATGAAAGAATCATCATATTCACCACAAACCACAAGGACAGGCTAGACCCGGCTCTTCTCCGACCCGGTCGAATGGACATGCATATTCACATGTCTTACTGTACTTACCATGGTTTCAAGCTTTTGGCCTTGAATTACTTGGGAATCAATGGCAGCCATGCTCTATTCGGAGAGATCGAAACCTTAATGGAGGAAGTGGAAGTGACCCCAGCCCAAGTTGCAGAGGAGATGATGAAGAGCGAGAATGCTGATGTTGCGCTCGAAGGACTTGTCAAGCTACTCAAACGGAAGAAAATGGAAGGCGATCAACGCGATGAAGAGGCCGAAAACAATGCCGAAACACGAGGGACAAAGAGGCAAAAACTGGGGATGACGAACAAAAAGCAAACGGTAAGGAATACTAGGAGAAGGATCAGCACAAGAAGGAGAGGTAATTTGAAGTGATGAATGTAGAGCACAATAGACGATTTCGGATGAGATTTAGTGGTTGAATTGTGCTTAGTTTATACTCTTCTCTTGCAAATTGTTAGTTTTTCTCTGCTTAGGAATCAAGGTGGGAAAGTAAACGAGCACAAGTACAAATATGATTAAGAATAGCAAAAAGAAAGTCCTTACTTGTGGGAACTAGTTTAAGAAAATACAATGTCTACTTTAAATTGTAGAGGAGACCAATGATGCTATAAATTAGTAAACCAGTTGTTAAATAAATTGAGAATTTGGGTTTTAGAGAAGGAACATGGAAGCAAAATGTACTCTTTAAGTTTCTCATTTTTGCTGCCCAAAACCCATTAGCGAGGAAGGAAAGTGAGTATGACCTTTATGAGCTAAAAAAAAAAAAACTATCTTCATCCTTGATTCCTGCTGTTTATTTTAGGCCCCTGTGTGTGAAGTTTAGACAAGAAGATATACCGCTTTTATTTTATTTTATTTTATTTTAGATTAATTAAAATACGGTACAGAAGAATAGTTTATTAACATTAACTAGTTTTTTAAACTATTGGATTTTCATCATGATTCGTTACAACAGAATAACAAAAAAATATCACTTTTTGAAAATTAATTGTAGTAAATGTCAAGTTTTGAAAGTATTTGAATGAAATATCAAATTCATGAGGTAAATAATTTATATGTGTCTTTGTTTATAGTATAAATAATTTTAATTTATATAATAAATAGATTAATGATGTAAATAATGTATTTATATTGTTGTTTATAGTGTAAATATTTTTTATTTACATAATAAATAAGTTTTTGATATTATAAATCTTATATTTAATATAAATATTTTTAAAATCTAACATTTGTTTCAAAAAAGAATATAAAAATCTGACATTTCTTCCTTCTTTCTCTGTTAAATTCGTATATTTTTTGGTTACCATACGATGCAAATCTAGCTGTCCAAAAAAAAAAGAAAATGTTTCGCATCGCAACCTAACAGTTGAGTTGAAAAGGGCTGTTTAGTATTGCTTAAAAAGAGAAAGACTAACCGGTTCAAGAGTGATAAGATGTGAAACCACTTGAGTTGAGCAGGAGTCTGACATTTGAGAGATTCCAAACCAGTCAAGCCGAGCAGGTCAACATTTATTGGTTGTTTATTTCCATACGGTTACTCTTAAGAAAACGACATCCATTGATTAAAAAAAAGGAAAAAAGAAAACGACATCCAATTGAGGCCATCTAGAGAATTATTAAGATGCTGGCTTGAAATGAAAAAATTGGTCTAAATATTATAATATGTGCAAGTTTTATGTTGTATTTTTTTTTTACTTTACACTATAACATATAAAAGTTTTATATTATTATTGGTTTAAACTAATGTATTAAACACAACATAAGTTTTACCGTTAAATTTCAGTCTTTTAAGTTTTACAATTAAAGTTAAGAAATTTCACTACGTTAAGAAAATATGAAATTGAAAAGTGAATGACTTTAGACAGAAGGAATGGAAAATAGAATATATGGGAAGAAAAAGATCTAGCTAAGCTTGACTTGAACATAATTAAAGTAAACCGACTTTGTAATAATCACCACACAATCAGAATATTAATGCTAGTTTTTAACCCAAAGTGAGTAATTAAACCATCTTATTCCATCTAAAATACCAGGTGTAATTCAATTCATCGTTGCAGAATCAGATGCCCTTTCTTTTATGGATTCAAAGAAGAAAAATGGCAAAAGAATTATTGAAAATGTTGAAGTAAACAGTTTAAAGTAACTGTTGAAAAGCAAAGAAATTTTGGACTTTAATAGGGCCTATCGTTCACTACCCTCAAATCAACCAAGTATACGCGTGTGTGTATTTAGGTTTTGGCTTAAATCCAACACTTGATCAGACGTTTGTAACTTTTTTTGTTCAAGAATGTAACTCTATTCATGCAGTGTTGTAGCACTAAATTTATTAAAACGTAACTTACAAATTTATTAAAATATAACTTACAATATTACTTGTGTTTTATATTAATAACTTAAGAGTTATATGAACGTATACACAGTGATATTTTCAAAAGAAAAAAGTTCGTTGAACTGATTCGATGCTAGATTGGAGACTCTTTCTATATAATTAAAATAAAAAAAATCATGTACAATATATGTTTGTCCTTAATTATGTGTGACCTTGTCTCTACCTATATTTATTGACAGCTAGCCAGGAAGACTTTAGATTATGTATTTCTACTTTTAGTATGTTACGCTTACTAGGGGATTAGGGCTTTATGGTTTTCTTTTTCGTATGTTGCTTTCATGCTTGATTTGAGACCTTACAATTGTTGACCATTATAATTTAAAAAATGCAATGTACCAGGGTAATTAATATTTCCTTAAGTAATTCATTAATTATTTTTTGGAGAGTTAATTAACTCAGTTATGGTTAGCTGCCTCGAGTTCGTATTCTATTTTTTAAGCTTTGATCATTACACCCACACAAACACACACACATATATATAACATTGAAATTTAATACTTATATATGTGAATTTTCCGGCTTCAACTTTTTATTAGTTTTTTGTCTTTCAACTCTCACGAAAATACATACATCATACATACATATATGCATATATATATATATATACATACATATATATATGTATATATATATTCAGCAGAATGTTATGAATAAAATTTAATAGATTTAAAGATGCTGAAAGCTTCTAGTCTCATCCATAATACGAGCAGATTTTTTTTTCTTTTTCCTTTTTTTCTCGGAAGGTGACTTCGTGAGTAAAAATCTTTATGGGCAAACAGAAAGTAATTAGACACATTTTTTCGCCATCCATTAGACATGTTTCACACGTTATAGTTTCACTTGTTCAATTTTAGCTTCCTTGTATTTGTTCCATAGTGGTTGAGAATGAGATGTAATTGGTCTCGGGTTTACTATAAATACATGTGGCTTTTCCTAGTTTGAACAAATATAGTTATTGCCTCCTAAAGATTTAATTTAGCTTATTGAAACAAGGTTAACGAAACAGTACCATAATAATGTTATCATATTCTAAGTAGCTCCTTATTTTTCTTATGCATTAATATAGACATCAATATCATTTAAAAATCTCATATGTATCACGATTTATATATCATTGTTTTATTTTTCATCATATAAAACAACAAAGGCGATAAAGACCTAATTTCTTGGACAATCTTCATTTTAGCCTGCAAGTTATGTTGCCTCTAAACAGAAAGCATTCGTTGAAAGCAGTACAACACTCAACTATTGCCTTTATTAGTAGCTTGGCAGTGAGGTGGTCTATGTCAATCTTTTGCAGCTTCACCTTCTTCTCTGTCAAATCATAACAAGCCACCTCCTGCACGAGGTCAACTCAAGTCTCTCACCAACGCAGCCAAAATACAAGTCATTACTAATGTAGTATTTTTCTTGTTCTTCACGAAACTAGATAATCTGGTCATTTTTTCTTCCTGGTTCGGGCTTAAGAGACAACGACTTTGCACAATTATCCAAAATAGTAACCTTTCCTTCTATGAATTTTTGAACTATAGTTTCCTTCAAAATATTCTCTCTTTCTAGCTTGTACACACTTTCTCTGATGTGGGATAGATTGCCAATATTACATGCCCTTCCAAAAAATTGAGGATTTTTATGATGGGTAGCATGATCGCTAATATAAGAAAATTGACGAAACGATTGTCACAGCCAACAAGTTTGAGGTTCCCATCCACGGCAAATGTGTAGTGGATTGCATCATCCTGATCTCCCTATTTGCATCTAGCACGTGTGCGTCTGGTTGGTTGTCTGGGAGGCGGCTAATGATTAGCGTCTCTTGAGTCCTGATTTCTTTCATCATGGCTGTCTGAGTCCTTTGAGTGGTGATTCAAACTATTGGCCCTGTTTGGCCTGTGATTCAAACTACAAAACAAACGGGCGTATGATACACCCTGTTAGCTCCCTCAATTTGATAAAACTCCAGTTTGAACTCTCAAAAATTGAGTAAAAGGAACTTTATTTGAAAGAATCAAAGAGGATTAATCAATCGAGTAGGAACCCTAACTTACAATCAGTGGGGGTTCAACAGCCCACTTTTGTCCCCGTGTTCCCTCCAATAACATCTTGTCATGTTAATTGTAATGACAAATTCTATGCATCTTCTGAATTATATCGCATGTCATGTCCCTCAAACTTTAAAATAACCTGTTGTGCTCTACGAAATATTATAGTTCTCGATGTTTGTCCCCAATTTCTTTTTTTGGTTGGAATAATACATGTTAAGCACATTAAAAGAATAACTTCATCCGTTTCTTCAATCCCTTAGTGAACCTAATTGAATTAGGCTTTTATTCTTTGGTTTTCCTCTTGCTTCCGAGCAGCTATACCAGGGACATAATATATAATAGTTTAACTTCCACCTATTTTATTTGGAGCGATGGACGTTCATATTAACTCCTAATATATTATCTTAAATGAAATAAAAACTAAGCAATTCCGTCCAAAAATAATACATCATATGTAACGCCCGCCTAATTTGATGTAACGGATAATGTTATGTTAATGACGACGTTAATGTTATATTAATGATGATGTTAAGAGATATACTCATGATATGTTATGATATATGATAAATGGTGCTAACCATTTTATTTTAAGTATTATGACAGGTAACGCTCGCGTGGAATTGATGTGCTCAAATGTTCATGTCATTAATGTTATGTGATTAATTATATTTTATGGATAATTATATGGTATGAATGATTTTTGGGAGTTAAGACAGATCGGCAGGCCGGACCATTCGGATCGGCAGGCCGAAATGATGTTCTCTGAACGGCAAGCCGATGGTATATCATCGGTAGGCCAGACTTCTGAGATCGGCAGGCTGAACTTCTGAGATCGGCAGGCCGATGACAGCTGACAAGTAGTCAGCAGAAATTTTACAAAATTGTGATAAGGTGGTATTTATGATATGGACGTTTTATTCTAATTAAATATCATAATTATGGGATGATTTGTTTAATTTTGGTAATAAAACATTTGACTTGTCATTTATTTGAATTAATGGATAAAGTTTTCCCGTTTTACAAAGGCGATATATGGCAATTCGAACCATTCTTGGAAGTTCTGATTTTTTTCCCTTAATCTCCTCTTTCCTACACGAATTTTGGCCCCCAATTAATCAGAAAACTCTGATTTATTTCAAAGAATGGGAGTTTCATTTTTATTTCTCTCTCTCTCTCTCTCTCGAATTTCAATCTCTCTCTCTCTCTCGATTTTCCTCTCTCTCTCATTCTCTCTCTTTATCACATTTCTTTCTTTTTCTTCCTCTCAAAAATTTTTCCAGTTATTATTTGTTAAAATACTGAAAATTTCTTTGGAGTATGTTCAAGGAGTTTTAAGAAGAATTCATCCTAAGGTATGAGTTAAATTTTTAAGTATTTCTGAAATTTTCTTCTCTTCAAATTGACTGCCATATTTTCATCTATGAGTTTTATTTTACTCTGAATTTTTAGTATGATATATATATACATGTGTTATGTGATTTTTCCAAGTTTCACATTATTTTGAATTTTATATAAAAAGTTATGAATTTCTTCTCTTCACCACTCACAGAAAAATAATTGCTGACTGTTTTTTTTATGCACATATGTATGGGTGTTGTTTTTGATGCAAGTGAATGTTTTATTGCACGAAATTTGATAGATATGTTTATATATATGTTAAATTATAGACTGGAAATTTTGGTGATAATATGATATATATATTAAGAGTTATAGAAATTTTATGAATACTAGGTATTTAATTTGTTATTGCAGTGAATTTGTTAAATTATTATTGTGTAAAGTTTTTATATGACTACATAATTTATTTGGAGATGAGAAATTTCATGCTACTGTATGTATATGTTTAAAATGATATCATATGAATTTTGAGGTTTAAATACATTTATTTTAATTATTTGGAAATTGTTATTGCATGTAGCCCACTGTCTAAATAATTGTGGCTATTTTTATCTCTGCCTTCCAATGCATGTTTTGAAATGTTAATATTTTATTTTTGGCTAATTTTGGGTATGTTATAATTCTGTGTGTATGTGACATGTTAGATATTTTTATGGATTTTTCAGTGGTATGAAAATGTAAAAGTTGGACTTGAAATGAATAATGCTCACTGTTTTGCTAAGCTGACAATTTCATGCAGAAAGTTTATGTGAATTATTTAAATTACTAAATGAGATTTTATTGATAAAGAAAATTCATGGTAGTAGGTATATATGTTAAGTTTGTCTCTGCCAATTTTGGTTTTCAAATTATGAGTAAATGTTAAGTTACAAAATTTTAAATACATGAAGGTCAGAAGTAAAATGTGTTGAAAATGTTGTTTTAATGTTTTATAGTTGATGAAAATGCAAGTATGATGTTTTTGTGATATGATTTCTATGGTATTATAGTATGGTAATTCATTCATGAATAAATGTTAATTACCATTTTATAAATGCATGACATGAACAAATTGAGAAGTGAGCACATCAAGGCCGCGGCGTTACCACTTTCAAGGATAAGGTTAAGTAAGCACTTGAGGTAAGTACATTCTCACCTGCAACATGATGCGTTTGTGAAAGCATGTTTATGAAAAGTATGAGTTTTATGAAAGGTTTGAAG
>CAMOHE010045082.1:26611-56255 GCA_946598075.1 Artocarpus hirsutus | reverse complement strand
ATGCCTTATGTTTTTAGTTGGAAATTGAAGTGAGAAAGGAGAAAATGAGAAACTAAAGAAGAGAGTGGTGATGGTTGAATATATAGGCATCAAATTAATTGAGGAGCGGGATAGAATTAAATGAGCATTAAAAGAAAATGTTATCATGTCTCCCATGGAGACTTTTAGCAAATAATGTCAACATAATTGAGGGGACAAATGGGGTATGTTGTAGAAGAAGATGAAGGAGGCAATTAAAAGGTAGTTGAGAAAACATATCGATGTCTCCTGGTAGTTGAGGTGAATTAATTCTACGTCTCCAAATGATAAGGATGCTATTTAATTGAGCATTAATGTAGCGGGACCAGGTTGGTAGATAAAAGTGATAGGTAGATTTAAAATATTTACTACGGAGACTTAGTAAAAATGCTAAAGTGACATTTTATTCTTATGATTTTATAAAAAATTATACCCGTTAAAATAACGGGTGTTTCAAGCGCACATTTGTAATTTTTAGGGAGAAAAATAGAGATTTAAAATTGAAACTAAGAATTATAATCATGTAATTACCCGTTCTTAACTTCTCCATTTTTTTTCCCCGTTAAGAAGAGCCGAAATTAAGTACGAAATAACACGGTTGGTTTAAATTGAAGACAAAGATAACGACCTTTCTTGAGCATATAATACCAACAAGAACAAATACTTTAAAAACATTGCGTGTTGCGCTACAAAAGGTAATAAACAAACGTACAATATCCAACTGGTTTAGCTGGTAAGAATTATACTGTGGGTGTTAAATAGATACCAACTTTTTCTTTTCTTTTCTCTCTCTCTCTCCCTCCCTCTCTCTCCTTTTATCATTTTTCAGGCAGATCTTCATGAAAAATCATATAGCCCCTCAAATGAGGGGACCCTTGACCTCTCTCTCAATAGGGTCACAACCAAATCGTATTTTCTTTACCAACTTGCACGATTGGATGATGATATTCCTGTGACCGACCATTAAAAAGAAGCACTATTTTGTCAGACCCCCTTTGGAAGAACAACTTTGGAAAATCAAGTTCATGATGAGGACTACTTTGAGATTCATATCATGCCAAAACCACAGGGGTTATATGTAACTATATAAGATAGTTGTGTTTTGAATGGAAGAAAACACAATTCTGAGCAAAAGCTCCTTTATTTATGCACTCTCTTCTCAGCTACTGCTTCTAGAAGTTTGCCTAATGACGTTTTTTTTATCTTGAAGCAAATCTTGTATTGTTTAGGGTAGTCTTTATGGGATGGCTTTAATTAGGTGAGGATTGAAGTGAATGTTAAGAAGCGTTGATCCTAATTTAACGCTCTACGAATTATTACCTTATGTAGAGGATTATTGGAAGATTTTATTAAAGATGAGATCAACAAAAAATAGGGTTGTACAAAAACCACCCCGTACCCGCCAACCGCCCGCGCCGCACCCGCCCATCTTGAAAAAAACGGGTTTTTGTTAACAACCCACTGGCGGGTGGGTTGAACCCGCCCACCAATATATTCGGTGGGCGCGTTTGGTTTTAAATTTTTGCGGGCGGGTTCAACCCGAACCCGCCCGCCTATATATTTAAAAAAAAAAAAAAACTTAAACCTATCTACTTATTTATTATTTTGTGAAGTGATCAAAATTTAAATCAAATAAGTTAGCAGAGAAAGGCCTTGAAAAGAAAAAGAACACTTGATTTTGTTCATCATTTCATTTATAGCATTTTATTATTTTCGAACCTAGTGGATACGCTTTAATTTTTATGGACTCTTGACTTTATTCATCACTTTATTTGTAGCTGACGTTTCTTGTTGCAGTGAATGATTATGTTTCTTAATTTGTACTTTTAAATATGGTCACTGTCTTTAGACATCAAACTTGCTTGTTGTTGAGAATACTTTATGTATTATCATCTTATATTTTCTACAAATTTTCTTTACTTAAAAAAAAAAGGTCCAAAAAATTATATTAGACAATAGCATAGGTTTAAACCGCCTCAACCCGCCCGCAACCACCCAAAACCAAACCGAAACCACCAGCCATGTGGTGGGCGGTTTACGGGTTGGTTAATCGCCAACCCGCCATCCTAAAAAACCGCACCGCACCCGCTCAAAACCTTCAAACCGCCCATTGTTCACCCCTAACAAAAAGTAGCACTGCAATGCTAGGACTTAGATGTTGCACCGCCAAAAGAAGCGTGCAACAAGCCATTTTGGCTGAGAGCACGTGCTAAGGTGCCAACTCAGCGGCACGGCCGTGCGCGTTGAGACCCAAACATCTAGAGCAAAGCAAATTTGCACTGCAACGCCATTTGAAGGGTGCGACCATGCAGTGTCAAGCTGGGTTGTGAGAAAATATTTTTTTTTTGGGTTTTTTTTTCCTCTTTCTTACAAACCTATAATAGGGTGTACAATTTTTCTCTTGTAAACTTCTTCATCATTATGGTAAATTATTTTGCAGCGGCTAAAAATAGACGTAACTTTCACATTAAGGGTGGACTAATATAAATTCATGTGTATTCGTGTTTGATTTTTAGTTTCACATAATTTTACTAAGCATAATTATTTTATAGCATAAACACTAGAAATATTTTACAAAAACATAAAACTAAAATTAAGAGAAAAACTAACCTACAAAGAGAGAAAGCAAGAGAAATTACTCCAAATTATGAAGAAAAGGGTGAGGAATACATAGGAAGTAGGGTATTTATACTAAAGGAATGGTAACTATTTACATGGCTTTTTACATTTTTTTTTTATTTTTATTATTTTATTTGGATATTTTAGGTTGAACATGAGTAGGATAGCAAATTGAAAGATTTTTGGAATTTTAAAATTATTAACTACCACCCTAAATCTCTTTGAATTAGATTTGATTTGATTTAGAATGATTTTTTTATTTTTTTTTTCTTCTTTTTTTTTTCTCATGTTTTTGGTTCCTAAGAGTGCCTGATTTACTAGATCTGGTTCCTAAGAGTGCCTAATTTACTGGATCTGGTTCCTAAGAGTGCCTGATTTACTGTGTGATCCAGTGGAGCGCTGCATATTGAAGCATGGTAAGCAAACAATAAACACCATTGGATTTGCTGACGAAGACTGGGTAAATGGCTACGATTGGAGCATTGGAAGGAGGCACAATGGACAGTTGGATGGGGTCGCGGCATGCTAATCTAGCGGACAATAAGGAAGGCGTATGTGGAGCACAAAGCAACGGATTCCTAAGGGGGACCTACACGGGTGAACGGCTAGGATTGCATAGGCGGTTTGATCTAGCAGACGAGAGGCTACTACGTGGCCTGCATTGGATTTTTATTTTCTTTTTTTTGACTTTTCATCCATTTGAGGTCCGTTTTTGCTCGTTTTCGCACTGTTTTGTTCCATTTTTCTTACAAATTTCAATATAAAATAATATAAACAAACTAAATTAATTATTTTACAAACATAATTATTACAATAATTTTAAAAATATTTATTTTACAATAAAACACACAAAACACTCTAAAAATAAATAAAAACTTCTGAAATTAACAAATCTGAACAAATATATTATTTAAGACTTAGGAATATTTTTAGAAATTACTCAAATATTATAAAACATATTTATAAACTAAAAACTTATTTACAAATATTTTAAGGCTCAAAATAAAATCATACAATATTATTTTTACGGTTTTGATTATTTTCAAACTAATTAATTATTAAACATAAAAAAATGATTCTAAAAATTATTAAAAAAATTAATAAACATAGAAACACACTAAAAGTATATTTTTAAACATATTTTCACATAATGTAGTCCAAGCAACCTCCTTGAAAATTGTCCTAGAAGGATCGTGGATGGCTATCTCTTAAAAATTTCCAATCATTGGAAAAGTCATTATGAACTTTGTTAATTTGGTTCGCCTCACCTCAACCTACATACAATCGATACTGGACGATTTCTAACAGAGTCAAATTAGCTTGAATGAAGGCACCATTGCATTGGGAACGTCAAAATGAGTCAAGGGTGGTCCTGGATTACTCATTGGAGGTTAAGAGCACAAAATCCGAGGTCCGTCAGAGCCCAACCACCCATGGAGATGTGTGCGGTGGCTCCGGTGGTTGGTTGACAGTAGTGCTTTAGCTTCCAGCTATTTTGGATATTCTGAGATCATTAGTGGTACCAATTTCACTTGGTTTAGCCTCTAACATAGTAGATCGAACTTGCCGTTCTCAAGAAAAATTGACTGCTTTGATCTCAAACTTTTGGTAATGAATCAACAAAATTGGGTTAGAGGCTTGTTTCTTGGACCTCTCTGAGCATTTTGGTGCAAGCAATTTAAGTCACCATTATCAAGGAAGGCATATTGGTGCTCCTCTTTGCAGTCGGTGACAACGAACCTAGAACTCGGTCAAATGGCAATTGTTTCATAAAATTGGCTAGCGCATTTTGTTCTTCGTTCATCACTAAATCAAACAACATCGACAATGTGCATTAACACCTACAAAAACACTAGAATCGAGCTAATGGCGGCAATGCACGACGGTGGCAATCGAACTTTAGTATATGGCAGTGGTTTCAACCAATTCTTTGAGGCATTTTGCTTACTTTCATCATTTAAACATGATAGTTAGATTAATTAACCTCGATGGTGGCCAAAGGGACAAAATTGATGTCCCTCACAATGGTGACGACAATGTTCTTCGTTTTCTAGTGAGAAGCTGTCGATTATTGAAATTTCTTGAGGCTTTTTCATCCTCGTGGCATTCTGATTTAGCACTAGTGATATAGCTCATAGTTGCTTAAAACAACTAGATCCAATGATGGCACAGCAATGGAAAATGGCCAACTCTGATGAGTTTTTTAAGCTAAACTCAGCCAGTGAATCTACTACCGTTTTCTTCGTCTCATTCATTTAAATCTTTAGACACCAAAACCATGTCAATTGGTGCTCAGATGACAAGTAATCGCGATAGAAAGAAATGGTTTTTTCACTCACTTTTTTAGAGATTTCGAGCTGCTCTGGTAGAGTCACGATTGACATGGTACATTGTTGGACTTAGCTGGTCGTGATCTATCCATTGGTATAGGAGTTGTAAAAAAAAAGGTTGAAATGTTGATTTGAGTTTAAGTAGAGAGAGAAAGTAGAGAAAGATATAGAATATATGATTTTTCTCATTGGATGATTTTTTTTCAATTATATTTATAAACATTATTGTGGGTTTTTGAAGTCTATTCTGTGTCTTTGGCTGGGTTGATCAAGTTTTTGATCCATAAACTTTGAAATTTCTGTGAACGTAACAGTACTTTTAAAACTGTAATATTCTTTGTCTTTATAAAAATACGTAAATAAATTTTAATGTTCCTATTGTCCTATTGTCTTAATAAAATATCCGCCATAAAATTATTTTCATGATTCTAAACTTATTTTTTTAATTTCATTATTTTATTCATAAATGTAAAACCTTGACCTTTTTCTTCAAGATTAGTGACCAATGAATTTTTACCATTTTTTAAAGAATAATTTTCTATATTCAAGAGTTTTGATCAAATCTTAAAATTCAATTTCTTGATCAAAATAATATTCTGTAAATTCTAAAACTTTTAAATGCTAACTAATAAATAAAACATGCGAAATGTTATGGTAAGACCCTTTTAAAGGGTTTCACCATAAGAGCTACTTTTTGACTATAAGATTTTTATTTGACGATTAAAATTAAACAAGCTTACTAAAGAAAGGAACAAATGCAAAAGAAAAAAAAAATGTTGGAAAAAAAAAGCAAAGAAAATGGAAAATGGAAGAAAATTTTTGGGTGGCATTCTTAGAAAATTTGCCACTGCTGGCAATCATCTCTGGTGACCTTGAAATGTGACAATGTTGCAATAGTGGATCTCGATGGAGGGTCAAGCTTCAATGGCCAGGTTATGGGTTGGACTTCTCGAGACGTAAGGTTGCGATAGAGGTTGGCCGAGGTCTTGATCCAGTAGGTCAAATCACTATTCTGTCGCGATCCACGAAGGGGGGACGTCGGTGGTTCACAATTCTGTTGATCTCTATGAATGATGGTCGACCTTCACGAGTCCTCGGCCACTACTGCTCTTCCACCAGCGAACTTGATAGGTAACGATCCTAGGTCTATGCTATGATTTGGGGCTTGTTTGATGGTGGTTGCTATTCGTCGAGCTCGCATTCCATTGTGCCTGTGTTCATCGAGGTTGTCGATTCCATCAGCCTATGTTCATGAAGTTCAGTCATCCACCATCGATCCACCACTGTTGAGCCCCACCCTTTCCTCGTTGTTGACGTCGAGCCTCCCTTCTAGTAGAGGTGAATGTTTTTTTTTTCTTTTTCAAATTTTTTAATCATTAAGTTTTCTTAATTTTAATTTTAATGTTGATTGTGTGAGAAATTTTCCTAAATTAAATTGATTATCTATAAGTCAATTTAATTCAAATTCTGAACTTAGCACAATTCGTGCTTTGTGGGTATAGCCCGAATTGTTCATAGTAAGAAGTTATTCATGGATCCACATCAAATCTATGGGTGCTTTTAAACTTTTCTTAATCATAATATGGATTTGTAAATAATATTTTGTGATCTTGAGTTGCCTCAGAGGCTCATGGAATGCTTGTAGACTCCATGAACACTTTATTACAATTATTATCAAGTTTACGTAATTGCTAATGCATATAAATCACTAATTGTGTACATAAAGGATATTAAAATTCTCGAAGTTCCAATAATCCTTATGGCTTTATTGAAATTCTTATCATGCCTTGTGATCTTCATTAATATCAAGGTCGGTCTTACATATATAAACTCTATACTCACCATTTATGAATCATGGTATTAAGCTGTTGATCACAATTGATTTAATTTTCTCTTGCTAAATTGATATCGTATAACAACTCCATATAATCATATTGAGTCAGAATTTTTTTAATCAATTCATCTTAATTTAGATATTTTAATTGAGATTCTTACAAAGACCACTACTTTGACCCATACGTGAAATTATTAAATCATAAAAGCTTGCTTTAGTACCCTGAATAATTATTTTTAACCTGAATAGTTATTTTAATTATCCAAGTGCTCTATCATAACATCACATTTTGCTATATGTTTCATACATAAAGCACATAAAATTGTGTAATTATAGTAGTAGTTATTACTAAAGTCTTATTGTTATTAAGACTTTTTAAATACGCATTAATTGAGAAATTTCATAATTATAAATTCTAATTAAATCCAATTTAGACTTCTAAATTTCCCAAGAGTTACTGAGGGTTTCAAACATTAAACTGAATTCTTTTAGTTTCTCATAACGTTTAAGTGTACTATGTATTACTGAACTTAATCTAATTATAGAATCATTGAAGTTAGGCAGTAACTCTATGAATCTTAATCCATAAATAATTGCTTGGGTTTTTAAGTAAACCTTGACTTAATTACGTGAATTCTCTCTAGTGTAATTAATTGGGTGACTAATTGTTCAAACCATTAAGGATGAATTGACTTGTCTAAAGTCATTCATTTGCTTAAATCTTTGTGCTCTCTCTTAAGCGGTTTTTGTAATTCTTATTGAAGATTAAACTTAAAAGCTTAATGCTGTAGTTATGACAAAATCTTTAATTAATCAAACTTATTAATTTTTGAATTTTTCTTATCGTTACAACAATAGTGAATGAATTGGGAAATTTCCATTATAAAAGTGCTCTTACCCCTTACAAATTAATGTGACTCTTCTTACAAGAGATGGTTTTCTATAGTAACAATTATCACAATAATAGTATTTCTCCCAAAAAATAATGATGTGAGATGCTCCGCAATCAGTGAGTTAAATTTTAATTCCAAGTATTAGGGCATGAGACAAATGTCACAATCAAACCCTATGAACTTTCTTTTTCCTTGGAAAAAATCTACTACTAATACTGAAGAAAATTTGTATGATACCAAAATATAACTAGTAGCTATGATACCAGGTTACTGGTGATAACCCGCCACCCACTTCCTTTTCCATATTAGTATACAATGTTACCAGAAGTAATATGTTGTGTTACTGAATGTTTTCTCACGTGTTATTTTAAGAATTTGGCTGCTATCATATCATTGATAGCGTACTATGTGACGACCGCTAACCGTGCTACGGGCGATCTTTCCGAAGTATAGAAAAACGCAAAGAGAGAAAAACAAAACTGGACAACAAAAACGAGGTGAGGGGCGTGTTGGCTGAGCAAAACAGATTGTCCAAGTGCTTTCTAAGGGAGAGGCACTTCTAGCACCAAACTGACCCACCATGCATGTGGCACTGCGGGCAGCGATGGACATGCGTAAATCATAGAGGGTAGTGGTCTGATTCAAAAACTCCTTGAGGTAAAAATGACCACAACTCACAATTTTCTATTAAAAATATGGTATTAAATGTAAAAACTTTTTAATGATAGTAAAAATTAAGGGTTAATAAGAAATTTGAAAAAAATTTAGATTCTAGAATTGAATTATAACTCATAACTACAGCGTTATTGGCCTTAATAATGATATCTAATTTTTTAATTTCTTATTAATCAAGATTTTTCTTATCATTTTTATTTGTTGATATTCATCTCCATATAATACATAGACATATACCTCAAAAAAAAAATACATACATACGTATATGTGTGTGTGTGTGTATATATATATCACCCATATCATTATCATTTGTATACCGTTGCATAATGATATCGATATATCACAATATGTATTATTATCATTTCAAATAAGATTGTCTTAATTGTAGAGTCAGTTAGTACAGTTAGGATTATCATTTATATTAGTTAGAGTTAATAGCAAGATTGCAGCCTGTATTATTGGCTGAATTTTAGTTTATTATTGACGTGTCCTATTTCTATTGGGTCCGGAAGAGTATCCATAAGAGGAGTTTTACGTTGTAATAGGGATATACACAGTTTAGAGTTTCCTGAGCAAGAGATGGTTGAGGTGGGGGAGGGATTGAGTCCGTAATTCTCTGAGAAGTTATGGTTTTGAGTACTAGGTTTTTTAAGTGTTTGGTTCGTGGGAAAATCATTGTACTGTGAGAACTTGTGTAAATCTCTTGTGAGATCTCTGAGGGATTTGCATATTGGATTCAACTAGGGTGTAAAAAGCCTTGTCTCGGATGTAGGATCGATTGATCCAAACCAAGTAAAGTACGTTTTGTCTCTATGTTCTGTTCTCGCAATTGTTAAGGGTTTTTTCCATAATATTCTTGGCAGCTTAAAAAATGGAATTTAAAAATGTAATATGAAGATATTTTGATGAGTAAATTGCACTGTTACATTTCAAACTATTTGTTTTTTTTGCATAATACAGCGTGAACTCTAAATCTTGACAAAATACATTATGAATTTTGAATTCATGGACAATTGAGATCCAATAGCTAACAAGCATTGAAAAATGTAGATAATTTTGGTCACAAAATCCACATATGAGCTTTCTTAAGAGTGGAGTGCATCATTTTAGGAAAAAAAAAAAATTGAAGCTCAACCCTTAAAAAAGATACTTAAAAAAAATTAAAAATAGCTTTTAGACCTCAATTGTTAATAATTTTAAAATTCAAAGTATATTATGCCAAGATTAAAAATTGAGATATATTAAGCAAATGTGAATAGTCCGTGATACAACAGCTAAACCATATTTTAATAAACCTATCTAAAAAGAACTTCAGTACACTATTTAGCAAGGATTCAGCAAATTCCTTGAACTTTTTGGGCATTGTAGTGTCTACAGATGGGGTAACCGTTAAGATATACCATGAGAATGTACTTGGGCTTTAAAAATTATGGGCCCTTACCTTAAATAGTGGGCTAACATAGATTGGTCCAATTTGCCCATTATGTGTTTTGGGCCTGATGTCTATTTCACCTGGTTGCTTGGTTCTAACAAGATTAAAGTGATAGTGGACCTTGGATAAGAGACAATGACATGGCCGCCAATAGATGGACGCCACTGAAAAGTCATACTTTTGAAAATTAAAGCACTTTTCTTTTTCAGTCATTATCCTCAACTTCGTGGGTGCTTCCAAATCAGCCACAAGTGGATTGTCTTGACACAGAAAAGGCATCTCGAGTTTTCCCATCAACACTTTGCACATGTGAAAAGACATTCGGAATCCAAGTCTCCTTAAAGGAAAATTCGAATTCCAAAGGGGCATCTTTTAACAACTAAAATTCCTAAAATTTAAAATCCTCACAAATATCAAAAAAGTTTGGTAACGTTTTGCATTGAAATGTACTCCAATGATGAAGATCTGTATACATTTATGTGGAATCTAAATCTTAATATGATTCGACTATAAAGACATCGCTTTATAGTTTTGGCACAAAGACAGTTGAAATTAGCACATATTCCACTAAAATGCTATTGGCAAAACTGTGAGGATATTCCATCGTCGACATTTCCTTTTTATTTTACACAATAATTTTTTAAGGATTAATTATTACATAATTATACCTTATAGTTTTAACTATTTCTCAATTCATTAATCTGTTTGTAGAAATTATAAAGATATCATTCAAATTTAAAAACTTATTTCAATTTTATCATTATAAATAGAATTTCAATCAGCTATGGAAAATATCTCATAGATTTAAAAGCATAAAAACTTATAAAACAAAGCATCAAATTTTGAAAAAAAAAAATCTTGAGTTTTATAGCTTTTTGAATGTTAAAATATTTGTAAAAGAATTTCAAAAGATAAATATATTTTAGAAGCAAATTCAGTATGCTTAATGGTATCTTTGTCTTATCTCTATTTTTTTTTTGTCCAAAAATTCTATGAGGGATAAAATTAAAACAGTTTTTTTTAAATTCAAATGATAGCTTTGTAGTTTCTTAAAATAGAAAAATACAGTGAGAAGTAATTCAAAAATTAAACAGTATAGTTATGTAATTAATCCTTAAAAAAATCTATTTATTTTCCTTAAAATGCATTCTCGTTTTCTTTCTACACCCTTCTCCAGTTCTAATTTATTAATAAAAAATGTTGTGAAATATTTCTAATAATGGCCTTTAAAAAAATTCTCCATCCCCAAACTCTTACGAAATAAATAAATACACGCATGTGAATGTCTGTCTATCTATCTACCTATATCTATATATATATATATATATATATATATATATTAATAGTTTCCTTTCTTACCATTAAAATTTAAAAATTTCCCACCTCCTATATACATATACAGATATGTTGTGTCCTCCACTCCTCTAATAGGAATGTGTCTTGTAAAAAATATCTTAATTGGAGATACTCAACCGAACTTTGTTTAAAATGTTGGTTTTTCCATCTTTATTTTATATCTAGTGGAAAGGAGAAGATCGTGGGCACAGTTTGTAAATGGAATCTTGTTGCAAATGTTAGATAATTATTTGTTCATAAATATTTTAATAAAACCACAGACATTGTTTGCATACAAAAAGATCATGTATAACGGATCAGTAAGGATTTTATCTTCATTTTCCTCTCCACTAATGTCCATTTAAAAATTGCAAACCCACTTTAATTAGCTCCTTCTACAAATCTACCCGCTTTTATAATGTAAATGGATCCTTCAAAAAATTAATAATAAACAAATAATTGGGATAAGATAGGGGTTAAGGAATGGATTAAACGAAAAAACTTTTCTTTTTGTAAAATCTCTCTCCTTCCCCCTCTCTCCGAAAATGGTATGGGATTTAGAATCGGAGTCACCAAATCTCATTTATGTGTTTACTTAAAAGTTAAATTCAAGAGTCATAACAAACTACTGTAAAATACTTACATATTGAACACAATTTATGGTTATAATTTAAGAAAAGGTAAATTACTCACCTATTATAATAATGTTGATCATAATTAAAATAGTTATTATTATATTAGGACAATAAAAAAAATATGAGTTTTGTAATTATTTTTTTAAAAAATAAAACTAGACTAGCAAAATTTGAGTAAAATAAATAAAACCCTTATATGTTTTCAAACTAATATTTTCAGTTCAAACCATTTTTTCAAATACTTTACAAATTTGTGTGAAACCAACCAGTTTCTCTCTTTTTAAAATGAAAATAGTGAGCAAAAAGTATCATTTACCATACCTAATAAGTAAACATGTCATTAGCTCTTTAAAATAAGTAGGTAGTACATTTGACGTGGATTCATTTCTAAGAATTGTTGACGATAGTGTGTTTTGGCTCCCTTTCTATTTTATCTGTAGTTCTAATAGTATAATTTAATAAGTGGCGTTGAGTGAAGGTAAAAGACATTGTTGATCTTCTATTAAATTAAGAGGGTATAAATAAAGAAATTCTGCTATAGGACCTTAAAATACACAACTGATTCGTTTCCATTTTTAAATTATCAAATTTGTATAAAAAAAAGTTGTATGTTTTATATATTTCTTTATTTTGATATGATACTAAACAGATTCAGCGATAAAAAACTGTTACAAATTCAAAGCCTTAATTTCACTAAGAATAAAAAATATACGAACAAAAAATAAATAAAAACACACAAAATTTATATTAGTTAACCCTTATGTAAGAGTCAATCAACTTTTAACCATTACAAAATAATTTATTATATTGATAAAAAAATTTACAGGAAAAAAATTACACTCTCTTTTAATAATTTTTTTTTAGCCTATCTTTCACTCTAAATTTATGAGATACACCACCCACCAGAAAAAGACACACAAGCTATCTGTATATAGGTTTACAAAAAAATGGATATTAAAAACACAAAAAGCACAAAAACGCAAACCAAGCCTCGCTAGAGCGCGCAGCCATGCCCAACTCCTGACGCTACCGCGTGAAAACCAATCTACGCTCTGACTTTTTGTTTCGCACACAATAGCGAAGCTTTAAGGGAGCAGGTGCGTGTAGGTTCTGTCCCTTTGCGCGGCCGCATGAACTTTCCCCTGCAGGGTTACACTTAGGGTCAAAAAACTTATAATCCTCTATCATCTTAATTAGGCTCCGTATTTCTTAACCAAAATATACGTTAGTGTTATGAGACCCTACACGACAGAGACGGAAGAAGAAGGAAAACATATTGTAATCCATGTGGGGTCACCACATTAACTATGCAACTTGTCTGTCACCCATCCACAAGAACCCACAACGAAAGCATCCAGCATAAACAAATAGTTCACGTGGGCCCGATGGGCCCCAAACCCACGTGACACGCTGCCACGTCATCATAGCCCAATCCCTCTTTCCCTTCTATAAAAAGCCGCGTTAGGCCCTCTACGTTTCTAATATCTCGCCCTTTCTATTTCTCATCCACAAATTTCACTAAAATCCGTTAGAGAGAGAGAGTGGAATTATAATAAAATAATGAAGCCTCAGCAGTTATCCGGCGAAGGTTCTCTGGGGAAGGAACCGAAGAGAACTTTCACTTTCCGGGAAAGGCTCCGGCAGGCTTGCGAGGCGGCTCTGGTCTCCAAGTCTGGCGGGTACGAGGTTGTCGATCAAAACGGTCGGAGGAGTAATAATCTCGAGAGACGACGATGGAGCAACCGCGCGGAAGACCCCATTAGAACCTTGATGTTCTTGGGCTCATGGAGCCACACTTAAAAAGGGAAAAAAAAAAAAAGAACAAAAAATTAAAAAGAAAGTTTAGTTAACTACGTATTATATTTATGCTCTTTTGTTTTAGGAAATGTAAATGAAGAAAAGTTTTCAACTTTTTCAACACGATGATGGGTCGAACTCGAAATTTGGGAATCGTTGGAACTTTTGTTGATAAATATGTAATATTGAGGGCGTACATGGGTTGATGAAAAAAGTGGTCAAAGTTGGTGTGCATCTGTTTAGTTTGATGAATAAAGGAATTAAGCTTGGAGATGAATGAAACATAATTGAAAGCATAGAAGGATAATCAAAGTTGGCCGTGTATGTTTGGTTTGATATTTGATCTTATTATTTATTTATTTATTTATTTATTTTCTGGGTAGAATGGTATATGATCTGAGGACCTGATTACAAATTTAGAATATTGAAAAGTTGGCATACCAAACTACTCCAGAGCAGTGAAATACAGCACTTACAAGATTGAAAACAATATCACATAAAAAAAAAGATCTGGAACAATAATGAGCTCTTAATTATATTAGTCTTATTTAGCTTGAATTTTTTTTATATATATTTAAGAAATGAGTTTTATTGTATTGATAGTTAACAATACCCGTTTGATCACTCTCCGTCGGGAAAAAAAAAAAAAAAAACCCTGAGGATTGTATTTTATAAAAAATAAAAGTAGATGTATGATAATTATTAGATTTTTTTTTTTTTTTGTGTGTGTTTGAAAATTGCTCAAAAAGGTTGAAATGCGGTTAAATCCGTCGCTCTCTCATTCGTTTAGTGCTAGGCAATAATTGTATCGACTTTATTACTTTATTTGTATTGGATGCTTTTGATGACTGATAATACCACATTCACTTTTCTTGGTCCACCCGTCCCTCCACTAGATTGGACAAGTTTGGCCGTTTCTCCAAGATGCCTGACCCACTCGAGACTCGAGTAGGCAACAATAATAAATAATTAGATTAGTTTATTTGGGACATGGCTTAAAACTAGTTTTGGTTGAAACGGTGCATATGAGAGTTTCTAACATAATTTTTTAATATTATAACATATAAAAATTTTATATTTTAATAAGTTAAAGTTTTAGTCCTATCTTAAATTACCAAGCATCATAATATATCACTAAAAAAATATATTTTTATTTTCTTTGAAAAATCTTTTTTATTCTTATTGGATCATAGTCCTGTTACTTACAAAATTATAAGCTAGTTTAATATGTAATTATTTTTTAGATTAGATCTCACTGTTTTATTAATAACAGGATTATAATCCTATAAAGTTAAATAGGACTACTCATTTTCTTTGGGGAAAAATTATTTATTAATAAGTTCTATTATAGTAGATTAACAGTAAAAAAAAAAGCACTATTAGTTTCACTAATAATAATAATAATAAGAATAATAATAAGAACAACAACAATAATAATAGTAATAAAGTTCTACCGGAGTTAATTTTTGACCTTGATGATGAGAGTATAAGTGATTGTATGAACAGTTCTTTGCTATTGTTCCTTTTCCCTCTATAACATAAGCACAAGTGGAATGACCTGACTTCTCAATTGGTTCCTTAACTTTTTTAAGCTTGATCTTACTTACTAGTAAAAAAAATATTAAGTAATTTTTTTCTTTAAAACATACTTGGAACTGCTACAACGGTAAACTGAAACATAAGTACCAAATCAACTTTATAGTTAATTAAAACATTTCATAAAAACATATCTCATAAAATATTTTTTGTAAAATATTCCTTATAGGACATTCAAACATCTACTTTCTTAAAACTTTTTAAGTGAAAAATAATTTTTTAAAATAATGAACGTTTTTTCTTAATACAACGGAAAGCCTCTGTAATGGTATCTATAGTCCAACTATCGCATCTGTCTCCCTGCAATACCAAGTGCCTTAACCAGTCATACTGGTCTTCTGTAGAAATACCTATAGCATAAAAGAACTTGTAATGAGCTTTCGCTCAATAAGTCCAAACAAATCTCATAAAACATAAAAAATCATTCATAAAATTTCATTCTTAAAACATTTCTCGTAAAACATTTATCACAAAACATTCTTCATAAAAACATATCTCGTAAAATGTTTTTCACAAACATTTCTTATAAAATCATTTCTTGAAAAGAGTGCTAGCAATATCATAATGTATGATTTTATTTATGCTCAATTATAAACTTTTTTTTCTTATTCATAACTTACTTGAACTTGTTATCATCGTTCTTATCTTACTTGAACTTATGGGCTTAAGTGTTCATATCAACGCCATTAATCATGATATCGTAACTTTAATATAACATGATGCTTCCCTTGTAGAAAACTTAAGACCATTATACAACGAGGTCATAACTTAAATATAACTTGTAAACCTCACATCAAAAAGGTTGGTACGACACTTAATTAACTTCTTTAATTTACATTTTTGTAAACTTTAGTGAGCATATCAAATGCTAAATATACCATAAGCCATAACTTAATACTTAAACATTAAATATCACAAATGCAAATATATTGTAAATCATGACTTAGTTTTTAAAACAATGTGCACAACAAGTGCAACACATTTCAAACATACATACAACATTTGAAAATCATTTGCTTCATGCCGCAGGTGAAGTTTGAAACTTACTTGAGCAACGCTCTAACGTTCCTAGTTTATCCTTTTTCTTCTATTAGCCGGCTTTGTGTTCTATTCAAATGGCACCTGACTATTAGCTAACTTTTTTATTACTAACCTACTTGATCGATAACACAACTTAAACCTTAAACGTTCATTTTTAATCCTCTCGTCTTGTTACCATCGGTTTACTTTTTCATTACTTATCTTGAACGTTCCTTTGTCAAATTTCACATCTTACTTGACAGTTTCGTTACTTAATGTGATAGGAGCATTTTTCGTCTACAGGTGTTTCGCTAATTTGGAAGGCTCGAGTCTGTTTTTGTGGTTATATAAAAAATGGCAATTTTATCCTTAGTGGGTTTTTTTTGTAAGTCTTATAACCTTACTAAACTTCTCATTTTACTTTCCCATCATGACATTAAAGGGTTATAGAAAAAGTCTTGCGAAGAAACGTTTCCCTAAATTGGACGTTTCAAGTCTGTTTGAGCCATTTCTACAAAAAATAATTGTTTCTCCTATAACGGGTCTTAGAAAACGTTCTGTACCTATTGAAATCAAAACTTACATTTCTTTGCTATTTCATAACATTACAAAAAAAAAAAAAAAAAAAACAAAACAAAACATCAATTTTTTTTTTGCAAAAAAAAAATCTATTTTTACAAAACTTTACGGTTTTAACCTGTAATACGAAAGTCTTGACTATTTTACCCATTATCTTTCTTTTCTTCATAAAAACTTCAAATACTTTCAAGCTTAAAATTTGTGCTTACCCACTTGCTTAAAGCAGAGTTGGAAACCAACTTTACATAGTGAGAAATCCAATTTCACATGGTTTTACGGTTTTGACCTGAAGCATATAATCTTAAGATTTTGCCCTAGGAACCAAAATGACCATTTATATAGTTGCTCTTGACTTATTACAAGGATTAAAACTCTCAAAAGTACCCGGGTCAAATTCATTTTACTCCCACACGTTTTCCTTTTTTACACGATTTTAAAATTTCATGATTAAAACTCATAAGATTCATAATTCATAAGCTGTGCAGAATTTTCATAACCTGTCTGTGACTCATAATACTTTCAGTAAGATCTACAATTTTTATGTTTTAACATTCCTCAAATTCCAACTTTATAGTGGAGTTTTTGGCAAATTTTCAATTCTGCTGAGCCTGAAATAAACTTTTCAATTTGGTCCTTTCAAAACTGTATAAAGCTTTGTTTACGAAAGTCGTTTATCTCACTATTTTGGACAAATCTTGTGTTTTGACCAGAAAATAAATTGGCCTCTAAGACTATCAAAATCATCACTCTTAAAAAAAAATCAAAACTTTGTTTTAAAGCAAAGTTTTCCAAGCTTTGGTTTTAAACTAGTTTCATCCATCTATCATCATCATCATCATCATCATCATCATCATTCACATAACACATCATATAATCATGCCATATCATTATTTTTACATGCCATAATCCACAATGTTTACAAAACATTCATAATTTCAAGGTAAAAATATAAAGGATGCTTCTATTGATATCTCTTATTCTACTTTTAACACATCTTTCTTTAACGACTCATTATTTGACTTCTTACACCCTTCTTAAAATACCAAAAAAGTCCCTAAAACACCCGTTATTTTAACGGGTATGATTTTTATAAAAATCATATGAATAAATTGTCACTTTAGAACTTCTTATCAAGTCTCTGTAAGAAACATTCAAAATTTACCTATCACCCCCCTCTACCAACCTTGTCTCCCTTATATTAATGTTCAATTAAGTAACCTCTTTCTCATTTGGCTAAAGGTCTCCAAAGGAGACATAAAATTAATTCACCTCAACTACTAGAAGACATTGATATATTTTCTCAACCACATTTTTAATGCTTTATTCATCTTCTTCCACAACTTGCCCCATTTGCTCCCTCAATTATGTAGACATTATTTACTAAAAGTCTCCAAGGGAGACGTGATAATATTTTCTTTTAATGCTCATTTGTTTCTTCCTACTACTTTCCCTATAAACCTATAATTATCTCCCGCTCCTCAATTATTTTGATGCCTTTTTATTTAACCATCACCACCTTCTTCTCTAGTTTCTCATTTTCTCCCTTTCTCACTTTAATTTTTAACTAAAGATACAAAACATAAATCTTTCTTTGCAGCCAAAGTAACAATAATTTTCAACCATGTTTGAAGTTATTTTGGAGTCAATTTAAGCTTTATTTTTACCCAAACTTTGATGTTTTTTAAAGGAGTTTTGAGGTAGGTCTTCTTTAATTCAAACTTGATTTTCAGTATGTGTTTCTCCATCTTTAATGTATAATTTTCGTATTCAAAGTTCATGCAAATTTCTTATTATGTTAGTATGCATATTTGAGCATTTATGAACAAAAACTTAAGTCTTGAATTAAAACCGACAACCAACTTTTATTTTGGTTTGATGATGATTTTGATATAAAACTCATAAGAATACGTTTATTATGATTATATAATGCATGCTGCATATTTTGAAATCGTTTTGAGATGTTGAACAAGAATAATATGCTTTGGGTTAAAGAGAAACTTAACCTTCCATAAACCTTGTATTATCTCTATGGACAGTAGTCTTTCTTGAAATCCTGGGATTAGATGAAAATAAATTTTATAAATTGATTTACATATTTTAAAAGTAGACATCTTAAGCTTTCCAACGAGCTATCATGAGCCTAAATCGGAGTTGTGTTTTATTTTTTATGAAATTTTCAATTCTTGGATTGGAAACTAGTACACTTACCAGTGGCAGTAAACCACACGTCTATCTTAAGTAAACCACCTATTAACCCAGGTGCTAATTGTAGATAGTGAACCCAACTTTGCTCACCTTCTAATCCTTGAATGTCTTACAATCTTTCCAAAACCAACCTAAGTGATTTATGAATCTTATTAGAGACTAAAGTATAAATATTTACACTTAATTCATTTATGGATGTGGTTATATGTTGTGCTTTAGTTTTAATTGTTTTTATGCACGACTTAGGATCAAAGGTATGTGGAGCTAACGTTAATTAATTCCGAGATTAAAAGATTGTTGAGAAGCTTGAAAGGTAGGGATTCTGGTACTTATCTTTTGTGAGGTTTTTATAGAATTAAAATTGATTGTTTTGCCATAAGATATATGTATCTATGTTGAACTGCTATTATATGAGAATCACATATGGAACTATGACATGAACTCGCTCTGTATTGATTAGCGAGGAATATAATAAATTAACATATATTGTTATAAATTGGGAAGCATGGTTAGAAAAATTGACTCTATAAATAATGATTAAACATTGAGAAATGATGACACGTGAAGAGGACGGCGGTTACGTCCTTAGGTACAATTACCCTAAAAGGTAAAATAGTGGGAAGGTTATGACGCTTCCTTGGGTTGAAAGTCCCAGAACACACTGTATAGGAATCGACTTGGTGAGGACTCGGGCCTTGATGTCCCCTCACCGGAATACCCTCGGAATGTTTGGGGGTGGCCAAGTACGCCAATTTGGGTTTCGATAAGTTGAGTGATACTTTATGTAATGTGGATACCTAGGAATAATGATGAATGTTAATATTGTATATATGTATATGTCTGAAACTTGGTAGTGATTAACTATGGTATCCACGGAATATATGATCATAATAAATCACATAATTTGGATAATGATGGAAACTAACTAACCATGCAGATTTAATGTAGTAAAGAATAAAACCTTAAGGTGAGTAATGGTTTTGCCTACTGAGCATGTTGTCGCTCATTCCCTTATATTTTCCTCTTTTCAGAACTCACTAAGTGTGAGATGGTTACAAGAAAAACAGTTGAGGAAGCTACGTAGTTATATTATGTTGGAATTGCTTCAAATGCAAAGAATGATCTTCATGATAATGTAAGCATCAATTGTTACTTTCTGTGACTGTATTAAGATTTGTTGAGGGTTGAAATGATGATGATGACAGTTGTACATTATAAAATTTAAGGTGCTACATTAAACTGTGGTTTATATATTTGTTTATGTTTTATTTTTATTTTGAGAGTTTCTATTTAAGTTCTAGGTAAATTACTTTGATGTTTTATCTTTATTTTCTGATTTTTATTTTATTTATTTAAAAACTGTTAACCCCTATATAGGGGCGTTATAGTCCTTGCACCTAAATAGTATTATTGTTTTTTCTTTTTCCACCCATCAACCAAAAAATCACCAAAAAATCTTACAAATTTTTTATAAACATTTTTCTTTTTCATTTAATATGCTAAGTGATAGTTTTCCTTTAACATAATTTTTCTTTCCTTTTTAGTCAACCAAACTTTGGATTCCAAGAAACAATAATCGATAATGAATTGTAAGTGTTTATATATGAATCGAACAAATTGTATTTTCTTTGCTTAAAAATGGGAAAAGAAATGCATTATTTTTATATCGTGGTCTTTGTATCAAACAAAAGTAAGGTTCTTCTTACTGGAGCACGTGGTTTGTGGTTATTTATGAATAAAAAAATTTGCAATAATATATATATTATAATTAGTATATATAAAATAACAATAAAAATAAGAATTTTATAAAAGAAATAAGCCGCATTTATTTTTTTATAGAAGACTCTTTCATATTGAAATCTATCTCATTGTTTTGAAAAAAAAATAATACACTAATTTTTTAGAAGAGAATATATATATATATATATGTATATATATATTTAAGATAAAGTATGTAATAAGTATATTTTTAAAATACCTCGTCCTTAAGAGTAATTTTATTTATAAGTAATATAGTAATAAATAAATCTTATTAAATAGGGGTGTGTTAAAAGCAGAATGATAGGTGTCAATAGACACATCCAAACACAAATTTTTTAAAGCTAGGGTTAGAGTTTTTACCAAGAAATTTCGAGGGCTTTTGTTCCTCCGTTGAGATACTTGAAACTTAGCTAGCTTCCCTTAATATAAAGCATAGCAAACCCAATCAAAAACCGACCCAAAAGCTTAAAGAAAACATCAAAACTCACATAAAAAGTTTGGATTTTATCTCCAAACATAGCCAACCTTTCCACTAGAACACTTGATCTTGTCTTCAAGGATGGATTTGAGTTAATATTTTTCAAAAATATTTGAGAGACAAAGGGAACTTATGGCTGGTTTTGAGAGGGGAGGAAATGGCTTGGTTTTGTTCAAGTTGCATGAAATTTGATGGAGACAAAAGAGATATTTTGCAACATATCCCTTAGTCACATTAAGACACCTTACAAGGGACTAAATTGTCCTTAAAATTTTGCTCCAAACTACCAATCAAAACCGGTTCTCTATGAGGGAGATGTGGCCTTTTTTTTTATAATCTTAAACGTGCCACCATGTGGGTCCCATTTACTTTTAACACAGTCTAAATTTATACTATCAGTATTTTTTTTGTATTGCTAGTATATTTTCCTACATTGTTATAAACTTCTATAGTATTCCTTACTTATCTATATCTTCCACATAGTATATTTTATATATTGCTTAACTTTATATAGTACAATTTTAATATTACTTAACCTTATACAATACAATCCTTATCATGCATTATTCTCATATTGCATAACTTCCATATTGCTTGCTACCCATACAATATAATTCTCGTATTTTTCATACAGTATTTTCTTAAAACAACATTATCATTTTAAAATCTATTGCAACATATTCTGTAACAATTAAGCTTTCGAGCTTATTTTCTCTTGTTCATCAACTAATTCTTATTTTCATATCATTTTTACTTTGCTTAAGACTACGACATAGTTTTTAAATCCTAAAAATCCCATATTTATTCTTATTAAATTTGTCACAAAATTATATTTAAACAATAATTTTTGTAACACTAAAATTGCTCCTTAAGCGCTTAACAATTTTTTTGAGTATAAAATTTAGCTCATAAAATTTGTACATAAATTACTCACAATAATTCCTAAATATTGCTCATTTATTATAGTAGAAATTTCTTGGGTATTATATTATCGAAATTGGAATGAGTGGATATGGCCTCCTAGTTGAGAAAATTGTTATACCATTCTTATAAAAGTTTTGTTTATTTATGCTATACTTAAAAAAGTTTTTGCTACTCTATCTTCATATTATATATTAAGTTGTGGCACAAATAAATATGTGCAGTATTTATAAAAAAAAATCTTAAAAGATAACAATTATGATCATTCTCCTTTAAAAAATGCAGTTATTTATTTTACACTTAAAAAATTATGTAAAACTGCTGCTGATAATATATGATTATGTTATATCACATTTAGACATATTTAACATTTATAAAAAATAAGTTTGAAAAGATGATATTTAAAAAAATTCCACCTGAAATATTATGGTAAAATTGAAATTTAATACAATTTTAAAAATAACTATAACTGATAGTTATTATTATTATAATGTCATATTTTATACTATATAATTATATACTAACTATTTTAATGATATTATTTAAGTGATACATAGAATGTTCACAGATTATAGCCATATTTTAATATTACAATTAGAAATACGTCATATGTTTTATTATGTAAATCTTCAGAAGAAAAATACTTTTAATTCAAATTCTTACACAGTAATGGGACCTACTAACTCTTACAATGAGGCCGATTATATTGTGAGTATTAAAGATAAAATCAAATCATATAGGTGTGCTCTTTTAAGAATGGATAAAGAGGAAAATAAGTTGGTCTTTTAAAATTAAAAAATGTAAGTAGCAGATTTTAAAATATTTAAAATAAATAGCATATAGTTATATATGTCTGTTATTTCAAATATTTTAAACCAGCTATTTACTTTTATTTTTTAAGTGCTACTAACTACAATTTTTGTTTAGAGAATACCACCAAAATAGTTAACTTTTGGATTTTCGCCGCTATATATTAAATCTTTAAAATTGCGTGACTTAAATGGACTTGTAAAAGGTCAATAATATATGTTTTACATAATACAACAAAAAGATAATCTACCATATTACCGCATGTCATCTAATATAACCAAGAGTGGTTGACGGTTATAATTGTAATATACAAAACGTAAAAAGTGGTCGATAATCAGAACTAACTATCGAGGAGAAATCTGATAGATTATTGTTGATACGAAATTAAATTATTTTTTATTTTCCAAATACAAGATAACTGCTGGTAACTGGAAGGTAGTTAGTAGATTATTTTTTATAATCTAACAATATGATCAAACAAATTTCCTTCCGACAATTGATGGTCATCCTGCATTTGAAAATAAGTGGGTGTTTGGAAAGATGGTGGGAACTAGTGGTGAGAACCATTTTTACTGTAGCATGTGAGAGTTTTATACTGTAGTAATTTTTTTTGTTACTGTAGCATGTGAGAGTTTTTTACTGTTTATAACTGAGTTTGTGGTGAGAACTGAGTGGTTCCCACCACTCCCAAACACCCTCTAAAACTTAATGTGCGTTACAAAAACTAATCCACCATATTACTCCCAACGACTTGCTATCGATGCCAATAACAAGAACTCTCAACTGAATTACCTTGTAGCGGCCATTTATTCATCTTGCATTTGAAAATGGAAAATAATCTAGCAGTAAGAAAATATAAAAATTATCTACCAGATTACTCCTCAGTGTTTGGCGCTGGTGATATGATGGTCATTGTTAGTTCTAACGACATTTGGTAGATTACCAATGGTACTCTTATAGACTATCTTTTTGATCGAATGCGGTAAATTTGCTAAAATACATGATATTGATCTTTGAACGATCCATTTTTGTGAGACACTAACCTAAAACTCCAACACGGCATAAACATGAAGGTCTGCTTTTTTGGGGTGAGTTGGGCCCCCTGTCATGATTCCCTATATGGACTAAGTTTTGACACCTGAGTAAGAATTTAAATTGGGTTGCTTATCGCTTTCAAAATTTAATTATTTACCGCTATCACTTTGATGTAAAATTAAATCTACTGTTCATACGGAAAGGCACGTTTAAATTGTAAATTTCTAATGATGGTTTTCCTCTAATCATCTTGAGTAAGCGTATATCTGCAAAATTTTCCATGTTTAACATGTAATAATATACATTGTCCTCACTGTTTATCCTTAAAAATAGTGTAGAATTTATCCAAACAATCTCTCTCTCGTTTAACTTCCTTGCACACCAACTGACACCACATCGCTCGGTGCCGTCCTATCTCTATTCCTACACCATTACCGATGGGATCTCTATCATCTCTTCCTACACAGAGGAGAACTTCAAGGAGAAAATTACATGTTATATTATATTTTTTAAAGTTGTGTGTATTATATTTAGAGAATTTTATGTGATATTATTATTTATATTACATATTAAGTATGTGACATTTATAAACAATAAATTTTAAAAGATGGTATTTATAAAAATTTTCCGGCTCTATATCCATCCATACAGTTGCACGAAGGAGACCTCAGGTGAGATCTTCATTGTTAGGGGTTGTTGACTATTTATCTCAAAGTTTGAGGAGTAATCTGAAAAAAAAAAAAGAGAGAAAAATAGTTTGAAAATTTAAAATTATAGAATGCTGGTAGTTCAAATACTAAGGATATACTTTTTATAAAAAAGTACCAAGGATATTAGTTACTTGGGTATGACAACCATGAGAAACACTGCTTTTTCCTCATGGATGAGGCATGATAGTTAAAATTCAAATTAGAAAGATTAACATGGTGTTTGTGAACGTGAGTTAAAACTAAAACTTTTAGTTATTATAGTGTAAAATTTTTACATGTTACAGTGTCAAGAACAAATATATTACAATATTTTCAATCAAAATTAATCTAAAATATTATAGTGTTTTTAACTAAAATTGATTTTAACTAATACATCTGAACGCTAAGTGTTGTGTGTAATGGTATAACAATAAGCCATACTGCATCGAATTTCAAACATCTAGGCAAACAAAAAGAAAATTCCAAGTTGGGGATGGGACTGTGTTTCATCACCTCCAGAGGGGTCATCATCAACGAGGGTCATGAGGGTCCCATGGTGGCTGAGGAACGGTGGTCCCGGAGGATGAGTTGCCACCAATAGTCACGACTTGGGGTAGTCGGCAATCCTTTTTGGACGATGTGTACGGACTCATTTTGCTTATAGTGAGCTAGTTTATTTAACACCGTACATGCACATCTAATCAAAAATAAACATCCCTCACTGATGAGGCAAAATATCCACTCCCACGCTGGTTTTTCCCCATTAACGCTTCTTGCCAAAAGAATTTGACCAGAATTAACATTGAGAAATACACACAAAAACTGCGGCCAACATGGACTACCAATAAGCTGCTTCATAAAAGGCCAAAAGCTCCTAACTTTAGGAATTAAAAATTAAAAATAAATCAAGCAGTTTTCAATCACACAGAAAAAAAGTCCCACATTATCCTTTTCGTGTAAAAAGCAAGACTCTTCAATGGCGTCATCCTCACCGTCGGATCACAAGGCCACAATCATCGACGGCAAAGCCATTGCCCAAACCATCCGGTCGGAGGTCGCCGCCGAAATCCGCCATCTCTTGGAGCAATACGGCAAGGTCAGTCCCCTAACCGACTTCAAATTACAAAAAATTCTTCGAAAACCACCCCATAAACCCTAGCATTTGCGAATGCAACGTAAAAAAATCGAAACTTTGGGGAAAATGTGTTTGGTTCTCAGGTTCCGGGTCTTGCGGTGGTCATTGTCGGGAACAGAAAGGATTCTCAAAGCTATGTGAGCATGAAGAGGAAAGCTTGCGCTGAAGTTGGGATTAAGTCGTTCGATTTTGATCTTCCCGAGGATGTTTCGGAATCCGATCTTATCTCCAAAGTCCACGAGCTCAACGCCAGTCCGGATGTACACGGTTCAAACCCTAATCTTTTCTTTCCCTTTTTTCTTGCGTAGATTCATAAATTTCGTTTCTTTTTGGTTTTGTTTGAGCTTAAACAAGTTCAGATTTGATAGTGTTTGTTTGGTTGAATTCGTCGTAGGTATACTAGTTCAGCTTCCATTGCCGAAGCATATAAACGAAGAGAAAGTTTTGAGTGAGATCAGCCTTGAAAAGGATGTTGATGGCTTTCACCCGCTTAACATTGGGAAGCTCGCAATGAAAGGCAGAGATCCTCTGTTCCTTCCTTGTACTCCCAAGGCAAGACCTTTTTTTTTTTTTTTGAGCAAGAAATGGTTGTTGAATACGTTAACTGATGTTAAACTAATCTACAATTGAAGAATTCGGTTGTTTGTGAACGTGGCATTTTCTCTCCCTGCAGGGGTGCCTTGAGCTTCTCTCGCGAAGTGGGATAAGTGTGAAGGGAAAGAAGGCGGTTGTGGTCGGCCGAAGTAACATAGTTGGGTTGCCGGTTTCCTTGCTTCTTTTGAAAGCAGATGCTACGGTTACGATTGTGCATTCGCGTTCTACCGAGCCCGAAAAAGCCGTTCGTGAAGCGGACATTGTTATTGCTGCAGCAGGGCAACCAATGATGGTAATTCATAGATTTCGTTGTATTGATTTTGCATTAGCAAAATAATTGTACTGCTTATTTTACTCATTTAATCTTTGTATTACGTTCTGTTAGAAAACTAGTACCGAGTTTGGCTAGTATGGTTCTGTCGAAATTTGGTGCAAAACAAAAACTAGAGACTATATTGTCAAAACTCAAATACTTCAAAGAACAATGGAGCACAAGAATAACAACCAGCTTAACCAAGAGGGAAAAAAAACTAAGGACCTCTTCCATTTCCCATCGGCTCAAAAAAAGCTATAATCCAATGCCGTTGCTGGTTCTAAGTGGCTGACAGGTGCTTGGTGTGTAACTGTGTATAAACTATACAATAGTAAATCTCGTAAGACAAACAAATCATGCTTTCAATTTTTATTTTTTGTTTTGTTTTGTTTTTGATTTTTTTGTTCTTTTCCCTATTCATTGTTTTTGTAGACGCTGGTTCTTGATAATGTGTTCGGTGTTTGATGTATATGCAATGATTTTCTTTATGTATTTGTTTATAAATTTACTCGCACAATTCCAGATCAAGGGAAGTTGGATCAAACCTGGTGCTGCAGTTATTGACGTTGGCACAAATGCTGTTGATGACCGAAGCAAAAAGTCAGGTTATAGGCTAGTTGGAGACGTAGATTTCCACGAAGCGTGCAAGGTAGCCGGGTGGATAACTCCTGTTCCAGGTGGGGTGGGGCCAATGACCGTCGCCATGCTTCTTAAGAACACATTGGAAGGCGCCAAGCGTGTTATTGTCCAGTGAAGCTTCTGTCTGCTTACGACGCTGCAGAATAAGATGTAAGAAATTCCATTTTTGGATAAAGACGTCTCGGAAAAAAATTTATCCGTAATTCTATGGATTCCTTGTTTTCTTATTATAAAATCTCAGCATAATGCTTGGATCTTCTTCTCTGAGTGTACTGTTTGTCAATGAAATTACAAGGTTTTGGCACGTTGATGGTGCTGCTCAACTAGGTTTAATGTTCCGTGATTTGTCAATACGTCACATGCATGTAGCTTATTTTCTTTCGCTAATTACTTGTATGCATCATACACTTCAATTTTTGTTTGCTTGTAGTTTTTCTATGACCAAAATGGATTAATATTACATATCAGTGCGTTGACTAGTAGTTGGATGGGTGAAAAAATGGGTGGTAGCTGGGCGTCGCTGTAATAGTTTCATTTGCCTATTTGAAGTTCTGAATCTATTTAAGCAAGATTAAAACCAAGACAGTTCATCCTATTGGATGGTTGAGATCTGGAATGAACACCCACATCACTACTCAATTACGTAAAACAATTCGATTGAGTCAATTGAGGATTTTAACCATTCTAGTCATTAACATTATTCTTATTTGTCAACTAAGAACACCCTCTAATTAATTACTCGTAGACTTATCGCCGATCCTGATAACGTTGAGAGTTATTCGTCTAAATCTGATCACGTGATGACTAAGACCTATTTTGACGAAATGATCATCGACGTAGCTCACACGTTGCCTAGCTTTTGAAAATCCCAACGTGCTACCCTATAAAAGCATGTACCATAACCTTCCCCTCTATACACTGCCAATATCATTGTATTAACATACTTCCTGAGTCTGGTATTCAGAAGACAATGAGCATTCATTCATTTTTCCCTGCATTTCTTGTTCTTGTTCTTCTTCTTCTTCTTCTTCCGGAGTTGAGCCTCACCGGGAGTAATTATCCGCCTCCTCTATGTGGACCCATTAACGCCAGCGATACCGATAGGATTCAGGTTGCTCTGAACTTAGAATTCTTGGAGGTAGAATTGTTCTCGTGTGCAGTTACGGGTGTAGGGCTTGATAGCATAAATAAAGCTCTTGCCAAAGGTGGTCCTCCTCCTATTGGTTGTCAAAAGGCCAATCTGGACGCTCTTGTTTATGCGATCATTGAGGAGTTTGCTTATCAAGAAGTAGACCATATCAGGTTCGTAACCCCTGGTGTACCAAAATGCTTCCATCACTTGATGAATATTATTTTACAATTGATTTTATCTATAATATGATCCTTTTATTCATGAAAATGTGAAAAAACATACATGCAGGGCCATTGATGATCAAGTGGGAGGATTTCCTAGACCTTTGTTAAATATCACCCGTGAGAATTTTGCAGAAATATTTGACCGAGCAGTTGGTTACCCTCTGAAACCTCCATTTGACCCATACAAAAACTCACTCAACTTTCTGCTAACATGTTACGTAATCCCTTATGTGGGGCTAGTAGGCTATGTTGGCGCCATTCCGAATCTCGAGCTTCAAACTTCTCGGAGAGTAAGAAATTTCTGAACTACCTCTTTTCTTGCTTAGCTAGGCTTCTGGTTGCTCTCACGTTGGTCTACATTTCATCATTGGTCTAAATTTCATTCAATGGGATCACAGATAATTAAGAGAAACATTACTTCTACAAAGGTGAATTTAAATATAATGCTTTCGCAGGAAAATTTAAGCATTGTTTTCACATCAAAATGTTACAAATGATAAAAAATAGCATGTAGTCTAATTCATCCTAGGATTTCCTAGTTGGTGATTGGTAAATAGCCAAAAGTTTGCATGGTTTGATGGTGGATCCAATTTCGAACTCAAGCCCATTTAATTGGGTTTGGTGGATTTCTTTGTCGTAAAAAGAGAGGAACAAAAAAAGCTGCTTTCCATCTAATGAAGGGACTACTTTTCTGAACTTAACAAAAATTTAAAGAATAAATTAGAGAATTTATTTTTGTCTCTCTCTCTCTCTTTTTATTTTTTTTTGAAGAATCTTAACCTTCTAGATTGAACGAAAAGGAAAAAAAAAATTATGCTCCCCCGCGTAATTGAAATGAAAAGAAAGAAATTTGCTCCTTGCACTTTTGTTACAAATATTAGAGTACTCAAATAGATAATAAATGTCACTTTCAAAATAATAAATAAGTAATAAATGTTTATACTC